>OY101116.1:4257353-4294033 GCA_956465555.1 Nitzschia sp. pyKryTriq1
TGGTTGGATCGTCGAGACGACCACCATAGCTTGCTAAACTCTATCATCGATGATATTCTTTTTAATTACTATTCGGGTGTTGTATTAGTACATCTCGATCGGTCATCGAACAGCGTGGGGCCTGCCGTGCTCCCAGATTCCACGCCGAATTGTTCCGTCGGCACTAGCCTCCTCGCCATTTCCGTGAGCAACGCCATCCTTGAAGTCGCCTCGAAAACTACTGCCGTCGGCAAACAATAACAATCCAGTTCCATCATAGCGGCCATTTTTCCATTCACCTTCGTAGAATCCACCGTCAAATTTGTATCGACCCTCTCCCTCAAAGACACCATTCACGAATTCTCCCTCGTAGACGTTCCCATTGGCAAAGTTAAATGTGCCTTTTCCTTGACGCTTGTCTTCATGGAACATTCTAGCGAACACAACAAAAACAACAACAACAACAACAACAGCGCAGTGTGTTAGCAATGTGTAGAGTAGCAACAAAAGCAATGCGAAAGCAGCAGTACGAACGAAGAGCAATCTTACCCTTCGTAGACGTTCCCGTTCTTCCAAGTATAGACACCGCGACCGTGGCGAGCATCATAGACAAACGTTCTTAATAGAGAACACAACAACAACAACAACAACACCGCAGTGTGTTAGCAAGGTGTAGAGTAACAACAAAAGCAACGAGCGAAAGCAGCAGTACGAACGAAAGTACGAACGAACGCATTCTTACCCTTCGTAGCAGTCTCCATTCGGATTGACCCATCGGCCGTACCCGTGCCAACGGCCGCCTTTCCATTCGCCTTCATACTGGCGCTCATTATCATACTGCATTTGACCATAACCATGAGGTAGACGATTATCGACGCCAATGGTGCCCGTGTAGATCCCACCGTCACCGTACTTGTCTTGGACAACGTCTCCGTCTACACGAATGACGGGTTTGGAAGCTCGGCTCTTGGACTTTTCCCGAACAGCCCTCGGATTCACCACACCACCCTCCTCGCCTTGGAAGGACTGTTGAGAAACAGAGAAACTTCCGTTGGACATGTGAAGTTCACTGGAATTGCTGCTATCGAGATTCTTCGTAAGTTTGGGACTTGTGCTTGTGAGCTCGGGCGGCGGTGGCAGAGCTGCGCTCTTGGCATCACCACCATTGGTATTGTATTCATCGGATTCGTCTAGTCGATCATAAAGATCCTGGTGCTCGCTTTCGTTTTCAGTCCCTTCGTCTTGTGGGACAGGAGTATCATCATCCTCATCGCCGGAGTCAAATCCATCTTCCAATGGAAGTCGCTTGGCAAACCCAGCAGTGTGAAGACCCTTTCTGGGTTCAATGATGTCTTCACCTTCGGCCTCATGCGCGGCGTCCTTCAAGTAGGATCCAGTCGTCAAGGCACTGACGGGGCTCAAATTGAAACTTCGATTGTTGTATTCCAAAAATCCCTTGTTGGTAGGAAATGGAAGCTCCTGGTGGAAGTCATCGTACTCGTCATTTTCTTCGTCCTCTTGCGTCGCTACGGCCGCTTTTCCGTAGACACGTTCTTGTAGAATTTCTTCTTCCGTCTTATTGTGCATCGATTCTCCCAGATTTCGAAGGGATGGACCTTCTAAATGACGTTCCAAAAGGCTTCGGCGACTTGTCGTCGCAGGCAAATTCGAAACAATACTTTCGGGAGCAGAGAATTGAATCTCTTTTTGGTGCGCTGTAGGAGTGGCCATGACGGGATGGGGCGGTGGTGGGGGCGGCAGAGGCGCGGGAGGAGGCCCCAAAAAGCTACTACTAGTAACGGCAGTTAACGATCGAGTCTGCAATCGTTTGCTGCTGCTGTTACCAGTAGGTTCTGTTTCTGTTTGTGGCTGTACGACAAACTCATTCGGCGAAGAAGAAGTCGTCGCTATCGTTGTTTTTTCCTTGGTTTTGCTGATGCTTCGTCGGACAGCAGCAGCAGCACCACCACCACCACCACCTCCTTTGATGAGCGACTTGCGTAGTTTGACAGAAGATGGGGTCGGCATGGCATTGGACGACAAGGCTTGACTGGCTTCTAACAGAAGCTGTTGACTTGCATCAAAGTGGACGCTAGCTGTACTTTCTTGCTGATATTGAAAGACAGCGCTGCCATCAAATTGAATCTCTTCATGCTGTTGGTGTGATGGCTGCTTCTTTCGATGATGATTCCCATGAAATGAATTGGCAGGTGCAGTCGCATGCCCATCAAATGAAATCTCCTTGGCAGCGGCGGGCGACCGCAGTTTGTGTACATCAATCGATTGCGTACGCAGGACAGCAGGTGCAGCAGTATCCTCTTCAAACATTGGCGGCACGAACGAAATTTCTTGAGATTGTAGACGCCTGTCTTTCAAAAACACTGGAACGTCCATGGAGTAGGGAGGAGACATCCCTTGTTTCTGCTTCTGCTGCTGCTGCTGCTGCTGGGGAGGATATTTCATGGTACTTGCAGCTACAGCCGCACTTTCTTCGGCGGCATCATTCAAATCCGCTTCGTAGATACTACTTCCCCGAGAAATTGCATCGGAAGTAGATACATACGACGATGCTCGAGAAAGAGGTTCGACTTGAGATTCGGAAGGATCGGGTCGATGAGATAGCTTGCGTTTTGGTTGGGAACTCTTCTTCTTGTTCTTCTTTTTCTTGACAACATTTTCACTTTGATTATGATTTTGTGGTTCCTGTTGATGTTGATGTTCCTGTTCCTGCTCTTCCTTTCGATACGCCACTTCGTCCGTATGGGTATCCATTGTAAAGAGAGATCCGGAAAAGGTTGCGGCCGTTCCCGTCGTATAATGAAAGGAATCCATACTATGCGACGGTGTCGAATACTCGTTGTGGCTCGTTGCCGATGCTGCCGAGATGGAGGGTCCCATGGAGGAATAGACACTCGAGGCATAATACGCTCCACCTCCTGGTCGCAATACTTTGGCTCTACCGGTATCCATTGATGTATGTCCACTATTCCCATAATACGTGTCCAAATCTCCGGCATCGTCATTGTTGTGGTTGTGGTTGGAGTAGTGGTTGTTGTTGGAATCATCATCGTCATATGAGGAAGCCATGGACAATCCTCGTTTTTGTTCCGCTGCTGCTGCTGCTGCTGCTGCTGTTACTTTGGATGATGGAATAACATTCGCATCCACATCCACATCCTCTTGTTCTTCTTCTTTCGATGATTCACGTTGGGGCAAGGTTGGCGGAGTATTGTTTTCAGCATTATTGAACGATACTTGACGTCGCGGCTTTGTCGAAGATGCATTTTTATTAGTAGTGGTCGTCGTCTTCGTCGCCGTCGAAAGAATAAAAGAACGTGTCGGGACGGCTGCTGAGGAAGACAATGATGACGACGTTGATGATGAGGCTTGACGCATGGGTTGTTTGAGACCAAAATTCATCATCCACCCAGACGACGACGACGGTAAATCGGGAACTGTCGACACTCCAGAAGCATTCATTTCTTCTTGCTCCATCATCATCCTCATCATTGTGCTTTTGGTATCCGGACTGGAAATATTTTCATCACCAACACCGTCAACGTCACCAACACCAATTTCTGCAGTCGGCGTCGTAATCGCGGAAAGGTCCGAGTAGGTTTTTTGATGATGACTGTGATGATTGCGATGATGATCCGATGCTTTGCGTCCTGGCAACCGCGGGGGTGCTTCCATGGTCGGCACACTGGACGAAATCTGTTGTTGTTGTTGTTGTTGCTGTTGTTGTCGTTGATGAGACTGGGGCGTGGTTGGAGCACTGCTGCTGGTATAAATATGAGTAGCAGTATTAGCAGCAGTATTAGCAGCAGTATTAGCAGCAGTAGCAGTAGCGGGATGTGAGGAAGAAGCCACACTGCTGATACTCCCTTCTTGTTGTTGTTGTGATGTTGTTGTTCCAATACTTTCTCTTCTCGATGCAGCAGCTCGTTTCTTGGCAATCGATTTGATCATTCGTAATTCTTGTTGAATCGTCTTGTTTTGTTTTTCGACCGTAGCCTGCAATTCACGAATTTGTTCCTCCTTGTTTTGCAATTCTTGTCGTGTTTCTTGCAATAATAATAACAATTGTTGTTGTTGTTGTTCTGTTTCTTTTTCTTCTTTTTCTTTTTCCTTTTCTTCCAACAACAACAACCGTTCCCATTGATGCATTTGATGGACTCTTAGCACGGCTTGCTGAACCGCATTCCAAACGTCATGATGGTCATCATCATCAACAGGAGGAGGATCATCATCATCATCATCATCATCACCAGCCTTGTCGCCTTGTTGTTGCACTAGTTGTTGTTTTTGTTGTTGCTGTTGTTGCTGCTGTTGCTGCTGTTGCTGCTGTTGCTGCTGTTGCTGCTGTTGCTGCTGTTGCTGCTGTTGCTGCTGTTGCTGCTGTTGCTGCTGTTGCTGTTGATCCTCCTTATCACTATCCTCCTCGTCGTCGTGACTAATAAGGCCCCAATTGGAATTCTTGATAAACGTCTCTTGCATTCCCTTGATTTCATTTATGGACAAGGCAAAGGATTTTCGTTGTCGAGAATATTGTCCTCCTCCATCCGTGGAAATAATAATAAGCTCGGAAGCACAAATCCGACAGGGATAAACGGCAGCCGTAGAAGTAGTCGTAGCAGCCGTAGAAGTAGCAGTCGTAGCCGTAGAAGTAGCAGTCGTAGTAGTAATACAGACTGTCGGATGCCGGACGCACATGCCTTGAGGAGTCATGCCAAGTGCGGCGCGACAAACGTCCATTACCTGTGCTTCTTGTGCTGCTGCTTCTTGTGCTGCTTGTGCTTCCTCCTCTTCCTCCTGCTGCTCTTGATTATGATGATGATGATGATGATTCTTCTTCTTCATGTGCTTCATCGAGGTGTTTGTGATGTTGGAGGTGGTGGTGGTGGTGTTGGTGGTGCTGCTGTTGGGAGCTTTTTGTAGAGTCGGAGGACGACGACGACTCGTCGCATTCACCGCAACAGTACTAGCAGTAGCAGTATTAGCAGTAGCAGTGTTACCATTCATGGTATCGTCGTCGCCGCCGTCGTCGTGGTCTTCTACTACTACTACTGCTTCTTCTCCTTCTACTCCATCTACTCCGTAGTGCTCTTCATCATCATCATTATCATCATCATCATCTTTATGATCCGCTGCGGCGTCGTTCATGTTGATATTAGTGGTAGTGTATATTATATTATTATCCGCTGATGATTGATTGATGCGCTGATTGACTGACTGATTGATTGATTGATTGATTGATTGATGGACTAATGACTGTGTTCCTCGTGGTACAGTACAGTATCTGCGATACACGTTTATTATTACTGCGATGAGTCGTCAAGCCAACAAGCCAACAAGCCAACAAGCCAACAAGCAAGCAAGCAAGCAAGCAATACTAATACGTTTCGATCTGGTTTTGCTTATTTTTATTTCTTATTCTTATTATTTTATTCTCATCGCATGATGTCGCATGATGATATGTATGCGCAATCCTTTCGTGGTGCCGGTTATTATTATTCCATATTCCATGCTTTCGTCGTTCGTCGTGGAGGCGGGGGGTTGAGGTGTGATGTCCTCTTCTACTCTAGCTAGTAGAGTAGTCGCTGCACTGAATTTTTTGTATCATCGGGTCATTTTGCGGTCAGTCGCGACGTCGCGTCGCTCGATTCGATTTCGATGAGTGCGTTGCGTGACATCACAGGCTGTGGATGCGCGCGCGCCGTGGTTCGCTCGAAGACCAACCGACCGGACCGAACCGGACCGCCGGACCAGACGCTTCCCCCCCCCCTGATGAGACTCTCTACTACTACTAGCTAGTAGTAGTAGTAGTCTCTACTAGTAGTAGAGTAGCTACTCTGACGGAATGGTCGATCTGAAGTTGATATTATATCCGACACTATGATCGATTAGATCTTGAGCGTACGTCGTCGCGTCTGTCATCATCATCATCACGATCACTCCTCATCTATCTACTAGTAGTAGTAGTACTTAGTAGTTAGATGGTTACTACTAGTTGCAGCAATCGAGGTCTTGACAGCAGGAACATGCGACTCGTTCTTGGTCGTTGCAGTCGGAACATGCTTTCACTAGTAGTAGGCCTCCTGATACTGAGAGTCCACCCTCGTCACCAGCAGTACCATTGATGTTGCCGATGCTTGTGGCCTCGCAAATGCCCTCCAGACTACCCGTCAAACCACTATTCCAACGAAAGTCAAATTCCACCATTCCACTCGCCCTGGAAAAGTCGGGAAACGTACCCGTCAAAAAGTTGAGGTCTAGTAGTGGTAGCGTAGCAGCAGTAGTAGTAGTAGAAGACGCAGCCAAGTAGAGAAACATTGTAGAAATGTGAGAACCGACGACGACGACGACGACAATATTAATAATAGTGCACAACAAGAGAGGAGAAGATCATAATGTCTTTGACTTCAACAACAACAACAATAAAAATAAAATCATCATAATCATCAACATCATCATATACGAGATCAACACTTACAAATCGACAACGAAGTCAGTTGATCGAGAAGTCCCAGTTCGGTCGGAAGACTTCCCTCCAATCGATTGTCGCCTGGTAGTAGCAGGAAAAAAGACGATGAGAATTTCAAGATATTCGACTTTTTTTCTCTTTCAAAGCGCAATGCACCAGTTCCTTCGTTCGTTCGTTCGTTCGTACTTACTGAGATTCAATACTTCGAGTTGGACCAAGTTTCCAAGTTCACTTGGTAAAATGCCAGTTAATCCATTTTCGTCTGAAAAATACATTAAAAAAAGGAGATATTATTTTGATTGAGGAAATAGTATCGTCGATGATTCCGATCAACAAAATCATTCTTTTGGATACTACTAGCTAGTAGTAGAAAAAGAACAACGTTCGACAACAACCATAACAACAACAACAATAACAACAACGACAACCACCACCATAACAACTTACCGAGTCGCAATACTTGTAGATTGGTAAGCAAACCCAACTCGGTGGGAATAGATGATCCAAGGCCACGATTGAGGGCCAATGCTAGTTGCGTCAAATTGGGCGCTAGATTGACGATTTCGGTAGGGATCCCGCCGATTAAATCATTGTCGACTGTAGTATTGAAGAAGAAGAAAAAGAAGAAGAAGAAGTAAGGAAAGAGAAGAGGTCGTGAGTCCAGTGGGCGGAAAGGTCAAAGAGAACAAAACGAGAGATGTGATTCCCAACGGCCAAACGTACTGGCGGATATAACCTCCAAACTTGTCATGGAAAATATTCCAGACGGAATGGTTCCCGTAAGACTATTGGAACCCAAGCCCAAAACGCGGAGGGAGGCAAGTCGCTCGACAGTGAAAGTACTAGGAATTGGGCCCGTCAGAGTATTCGCCGCTGCTCATAGTACAGTATCACCATGGGAGTAGTACAGACAGTACAGTACATAAACAAAGAGGTGAGATACGAAAAAGACAAGTAGCATTGTGGCGAGGCGAGGGGGGTCCTTGACCGATGCACTTACTCAGATCCAAGACTTCGAGCCTCGAACAGTCGGCTAGTTCGTCCGGGATACTTCCGCGGATGCTATTTTGAGTCAGATCCAAGGAGCGTAGAAAAGAGAAATGACATACTTCCGTCGGGATTGGTCCTTGAAGCTCGAGACGCTCGATAGTTATATTGGTTGGACGGAGAGGATTCTCGGTATCCAAGCAAAAGATGCCTTGGTGCTTCTCTGTACTGTCGAAATTCCAATCACAAATCGATTCTTCTGTCATCCACCAACTCGTCCTGGAGGCGTCGGCCATGTCCATCGCGAAGGAGAAGTGGAGAACGGCGGCAACGTATCGATCTTGAATTTCGGTCAACAAACTTGTATCGACGGGATTCAACCGGGCCTTGTCAATGTTGGCCAACCATTGAATGGCTTCATATTGCGGCGTGCCTTCTGTCTCCAGCGAATCAATATCCGAGATGGAAGAAGCGGCTATCAACGCCGTGAAGGACTGTGTCCGAGCAAGACTAGTTGGCGCCGCTGTTATGAGAGCTGTAGGAGCCAAGGTAGGTGCCGTAGCCGGTGGTGAGGTTTTGTTCGGCATGTCATTGCCAGGATCCTTATCTTGTTTCGTCAACACAAGTGGCACGGCAACTATCATTCCCAGCAATAACAAGCCAAAGGCAAGGATGGTCCATTTGTTCTTTTTCGGTATTCCTTTTCCCTTTTCGCGCTCATCAAAAGACGGTGATAGAGCCACTACTTGTTGGACACTTGGTGCCGGAGCCGTTGCCGTTGCCGACACTATTGGCACAGCCGGAGCGGTGACCATTGCTTCACCGTCCCCGCCATTGTCCCCGTTCTCTTCCGTCCACTCTGAACTCAATCCAGGTTGAGGTCGTCCGCTGCTTCCCAAGCTACCCAAACTCATCATGCTTCTACTGTGTCCGCTGATTTCTCCCATTTCCATGGCTTGTGTCGTATCCTTGACGCGAGGTTGTACGGAACTCCTTCCCACGGCGTATGCTCCTGGCTCATCGGATAGCATTTGTTCCATACCCACCTCGAACGTTACCGATGCGGATAGTCCTTGTTGTTGTTGTTGTTGTTCCAGATCTTCCATACCTTCTTCTTCGGTTTGTCGTTGTGTCACGATACTTTGTTGAGCTCTCGCCTCGGAACGATGACTGGTCCGAAGACTCTCGTCCATGACGGAATGTTGATCGCCGGTAATTTGGTGCGGCAATTGATGGCGATGGATCAGTAGAGCGCTACCATCATCATCATCATCGTGATCATTATCGCTACTGTTTCTTTTGCTCGTATTCAATGGCACGGCTGGAGATTCTCCTTCGTCAATGACGCCGCCACCTCCAGCACCACCGCCGCGACCACCAGCTATAGATTTTGCCAATTGTTTCTGGGCGAGGCTACTCCGGGTAGTATATCGATCGATTCTCCCCGTAAGAGCTGGTATAGAAGGCGGTAGTACTGGTGATGATGCTGATGCTGATGATGTCCGATTGGCAGGAGAGAACTTGGCATTTTGAGCAAGACTGGAACCACGGGGACGTCGAGTACTGGACGATGGTGAAGGCGATGGTGGTAGTAGTACTGGTGACGACGAAGACGCTGATGGCGCATTCGAGGTCCGATTGGCAGGAGAGAATTTGGCATTTTGAGCGAGCGAAGTCCGGGGAAGTCGCCGCATAATAGAGGGCGATGATGCTCTCTTTGTTGTTGTACTAGTACTTGTTGATGTGTGGGTAGCCACGGTTTTTTCTTCGTCCTGTTGGGTAGTCATAGGACGAGGAGAACCAGTCTTGTTCATCATACTACTAGTCCTACTACTACTATTTGTTGTAGTTGTAGTTTGTAGCGTTGCAGCAGGAGCATCTCCGGCATCCATCATCGTCTTTCGTGGCGTCTGTTGTAGTAAAGCTGAATAAGCACCCGATACAGCCACTGCTCCAGGCTGCTTCGTTGCTGCTCCTGAAATGTTTCCAGCAGCAGCAGCCTGGGATTTCTTTTCATGTTGTTTTTGTTGTTGTTGGTCTTCTTCTTGACCCTTATTCTTGGAGGAGGAGGATGATGGACCAGGACCCGAAACAGCCACTGCCCCTGGCATTGTAGTAGTAGTAGTAGTAGTATTGTTAGCAGTCGTCGTCGACGACGGCGATGCGGCATCTTCTTCCATGAGGAACGACGCAAAAGATTCTTCCAACGAGGTAGCAGTACTAGCTGGCCTTGGTTGAAGAAGAAGCGGCAGCACCATTTTTGGGGGAGGTAATACACCATCATTACTGGCGAGACTGGTAGTAGTAGTATTATGGGTGGTTTGAGTAGTATCTTCCATGATGAATGACGCAAAGGAATGGGTACTCGCAACTAATATTTCGGCCTCGTCGTCGTCATCATCGTCGTCATCCTTTTTGTCAGCATCTTCTTCGTCATCCTTGTCGTCGTCATCATCGCTGAATATGAATTGAGGACCCGAGGAATTTCCAGATTGCATCGAAATGGCTCGAGAATCCGCCGTCAATGCTTTGGGACGATCCTCCACCACCTCGGAGGAGGATGATGATAAAACGGGCACTGCTGGTGGTCCGTTCAAGACTGAAGATTGATTTTGGAGATCCTGATGATGATCATGATGATGATGCTGATCCTTATGATTCAAACTCATCATTGTCAACAAAGTGACCTTAGGAGGAAGAGGGGGCGAGGATGTATCCTTCTGCTCACCAGATGAGCTGATATCAGTAGAAGAAGAAGAAGAAGTCATGTTCAATCACTCTGTCGATCTTCTAATAATATCCGTTTGTGTTGTTGGTGGAATATGGATATATGATGAGAAATGAGAAATGAGAACGAGCGACGACGACGACGACGATGATCTTGATGCATCATGTGTTTTCTTGTCCCATCGGTGGACTTACTTGACGTGCATAAAATCCAAACGGATAAAAAGGACGGTGTGTCCACTTGTATGTGTACACTATGGTGGTGTGTGTGCGTGGATTCGCCATGCTTCATTTTTGTTCTCCGATTTCTCCCTTCCTCTACAGTATCTGCTGCAGTACCGGTACGGTCGGTATTGTACTCGGTACCGGTACTTGTGAAGCATGACAGTTAGTAGAAACACCAACACCACCACCATAAATGTTGGATCCTGTTTTTATCTGGCGGGATCGTTGTTCTGTTTTTCAATAAATAATGGGAATGTATGAATGAATGAATGAGAATGGACATCAATGACCCAAGGCATAGTTTAGGAACGTTCTTGGGGGTGTTCGCTATCCTTCTTTCCTTATTGGTGTACTGCTCGTACGTACTGTACTGTAGTAGAAAATGCACTCAACAATACCGCCAGTACCGATTTTTTGTGATTGTACGGAGTAGCCAAGCCCCAACTAACGCATCGACGGGCGGGGGAGCGTCGAACGATATTACAGAAATGGGTAGGCGTGGATATTCATCTTAGTGACTTAATACATTCAATATGATAGAAAGGCGATGCGGGCGTTTTCATTTTTTTCCACTTGTTTTCACTTTTAAACTATGTAGAATTCCCACCACACTCTACGAAGGACCTCGAATAAATCTCGACTGAGTCTCGAATCTCTGCTGGCGCGCAACGCATCCATTCGATAGTTCTCAATCATCTCGCACAGTCCGTTTGAGCAAGGAGTAGCCAGCGGGAATCAGAACACAACGGACACAAGCGAGACAAGCATGTGTATGTATGCATGCAATACCGAGAAGCAACCGCTAGCGGGCTGGCGTGGTGTGACAATCCGGCTTCCGGTACGTGCATATTATGCTTTGACCATGGCCCGGAATTCCGCGACGCGGCTGCATGAGCCGGGATTTGGCAACACGGCAGTACGAAGTACGAAGACAGTGCTGGTGGTCAAAGTCATTCTTCCATTTCTTGCATACTCTATCTTCGTCACTCGCCACACCACCAACAGCATCATCATCATCCTAGTGCCGGTAGCATACAGTATATAGTATATTGTAATAGTATACAGGTAGAGTATAATGGTGATTCTAGAGACGGCCGCCATTGGAGCTGCGGGGTATGGATTGTATCGCGGAGGCGATGCGGCGATCCGCAAGGGCAAGGAGACGGCCAAGGAAGTGCAAAGAGAACGTGTTCGACAATCGCAACGATCCGAATGGAAGGAAAAGAAAAAGACACGACAAGAACGAATCCAAGCCTTGGTCCAATTAAAAGAGTCCAAGAATAATCAGCCTCCAGGCGGTGCTGTGACCGCCTCTGCCCCGGCCTCGGCCTCGGCCTCGGATTATTCCAGAGCATCAGCAGCGTCGGCTACGACATCATCGTCCATTGAAGATCGACACCAAAGCGTCATGGAGAAATTACGATCGAGTCGTCGATCTCAACAACAGCAGCAACAGCCCAATACTGCTGCTGCAAAAGGACCCGGCGCCAAACTGGCGAGTTTCTTTGGTGGAAACAGCAAGCGAAAGTAATGTAAAAAAAAGTACAGCTGATGCTGGTATAATAGTTGGAAAGAGATGGCTATGGAGCTGGAGCTGTACAGTGTATGTACTTCTGCTATCCTTCGTTTACAGCAACAACCTGATCATTGATATTCAACAACAAGGATCGTACTTACTTACGTACTTTCTTGGTTGCCGACGACCGCCTCCCTTCCTTCTACGAGTACCATACTGTCTATGAAACTATCTATCTATCTATGGATGGATTGATGTATCGATATGTATATATATATATATATATGATGCTGCGCAGCATGTACCTTTACTAGTACTACTAGTACGTACAATACTCCTCTAATCTCTATACCCAACATCTTACTAGCTAAAGTAGAGTAGAATGTCTCTAGAGTAGTAGCTAGTAGTAGAGAGTAGATTGCTTGAGGTGACACTGTAGAGATCTACCCCTACTACTGGACTCGGCCTGTTCTTCGGTCGTCGATAATATTCGTCTATGATGATAATATTGTTGGGGGTATTGCACCACTGTTAGTAGTAGGCCATCAACACAGTATCATACCGGCACTACTGTACTTTGTTAGTTCTACGAGTAGTACTATCAGTACTATCAGCAGCTAGTAGTAGTAAATGGCATGATATCGCCGAGGTCTCTTGAATCATCCACTACCACAAAAGATCAAAACAATGCTGCTGCTACTACTAACAGGACTATGATGATTATTAAAATGAATCCATACTACTTATACACGACGAGGACTTGGTGGTGGTGGTGGTGATGTGTTAAGATAATTCCATCATATCGTCGTCCCCTCCAACAATTCCAAAGTAGTCTTCCTCCTCTTGGTCCCCGATCCCGCGGTGTTGCTGCTACTAGTACTACTTCGTCCACTAGAAGTCTTTTCTTTTTCTTCGTGCTCGTCGTCGTCATCATCAGCATCGGCTAGTGGTGTTGTTTCTTCTTCTCGCACCGGCTTGTCATTTTCCCATAATCCAGAATGTCGAATACTTCCATCGGGTCGCGTTTCAATGCCTTGCCCTTGGGCCTTGCCATTGACCCATTCTCCGGTATAGACACGTCCATCACTCCAGGTACATGTCCCGTGCCCATGATACTTGCCCCGTTGCCATTCTCCATCATAGACGGATCCATCTCGAAAGGTATAGGCACCGTTGCCATGTCTCAATCCCTTGGCAAAATGGCCTTCGTACTAATGAATGATGATTGATGATGATGGTCATTGATGATCGATAAGAGAATAAAACAGAAGAGAAGAGAATGCAACAGTGAGATATTTGTTTGTGAGACAACAAATACTATTCTTACCAGACAATACAACCAAATAGTAGAGAACGTACTTTGGCTCCATCCGGCCAGGTGTAGACACCAAACCCATGCCGCTGATCCTTCAAAAATTCTCCGCGGTAAGTACGTCCATCATGCCAATGATAGATTCCGGCACCATGCCGTTGATCATTGACATATTGACCTTGGTACGAATCTTGATTGGAAAAGGTCGCCTTGCCCAAACCATGCCATTGTCCATTCGACCATTCCCCCGAGTAGACCCGACCGTCGGTGTATTGCATTATGCCTTGTCCATGTGGCAATTTATTCGTATTCTTCCCCTCCTCCTCCTCCTCCTCCTCGTCGTCATCGTCGTCGTCGTCTTCATCACCATCGTCCTTTTTGGTTTTAGTAGTAGTGGTTGCCAGTTCACCTTGATATGGTCCTTGATCGCCATACGGATCGACTACCCATATCTGATTGGGTTGCAAATCGGACGGTGTCAATGAGACTTGCGGTGTCACAATGATGGGTGGTCGTGCGGAAGCATCATCCCAACTGCTGGCTGTTGTTGTTGTTGTTGTAGCATTTCCACCACAACCAGCTGCTGCTCCAGCCACCAAATTCCGCAAGACGGCATCGACCCGACTTCTCATTTCGTCAATTTGTTCGGACCGGACGCGTTCGGTCGGAGTCATCATCATCATCGTCCGAGCTGACGACGACGACATGGTGGTGGTGTTAGTAGGTGCACTATCATCTGGCTGCTGCTGCTGCTGCTGCTGCTGCACTTGCGTCATGATTTAGTACTTGGATGAATGGATGGATGTACGGAAAGATCGATAGATGGATGGATCGGTGGTCGTTTCGGTCGTCCTTTTGACTTATAGACTTGGATACCTTTTTCTTGAAAGTGACACGTAAATGTCCGTGGGTCGCGAAAGATTGCAATGTAGTATAGTGCGGTGGTGAGCCTCTGTTGTGTTCTGCTGATGAGTGGATCGAAGCGGAGACAAGGCAAGGCCAGTAAGTATGTAGTTGTAGTTTGGATGGTGTTGTTGTTGTGGTTGTTGTTGTGTAAAGTGTTGCAGTGGGAATGCGAATAATGAGAAGGCGCGGTCGTTATGCGGGGTCGCGGTCATGATCAAACCATGCGATCTATGGTCATCGGTGCGTTGCGGTTGATGTTCTTTTGGTGCTTTTGCATCCGATTAGAGACTATTCTTCCTTCCATCTTTCATGAAGTTGTGCATTTTTCGCTCGCCCAAAGACCAAAGACGCGCCACACAGGAATCACGATCCAATAAATAGCCCATAGTGATTGTGAATGCTGCAAGGACGGCAAGACCGAAGGAACAATGTGGAACACTATCTTGCAGTCGTGATGGCGGAGTGCCCTGCTGGTGTGTCGCATACGACAACATAGTTAGATGAAACGAAAAATGCTGGCGCGAGGCAGGCGAACTCCATCAACGGAAACGGCCGCATCCTCTTTCCCGCCATTGTTTCCGCTACTACTAACGGTACAGTAGTAGTACTCGTCCAGTAGGACATCACAACATGTACAATACTGGTAGCTGAAGAAGAGATGGGCATCGACCATCCCGCACTCCCATGCCAATCATGATGATGATGTTGATTCATGTTACCTTTGATCTTTGATCGTAGTATGAATGCATCGACACTATGTAGAACAGTATGACGAGACCCACTATGCATACTATATCAATGATCGTCGTTACGAACGAGAACAATGCTGGAGGTTCCTCGTCGTCCCTGCTCTACTATACAGTAGTAGCAAAGAAGTCAAGCACGACACGAATATTATACGACTACCAACAAGGTTGAAAGCAACCACCGCTGCTGCATCTACTACTAGAGTACTGCCCAAGAATCACATAATGTCGTTCGAAATGTAGTTGGCTTCCTCTGGACGGAATGATAGTACTACTAGTTGATAAAGAACGTAATACTACTACTACTAGTACTAGTAGCAGAAAACGAAAGATCATGTACTAGTAGTTCCTCTATTCGGATACGTCGAAATCATCACTACAGTATATTCATGATGTTCAAAACTTTAATATGTATATCCTATATATCTGTATGTGCGTAGTACTTCTATGATAAAGTAATAGAAGAAGAAGAAGAAGAAGAAGAAGAATCAGTTAGACCCACTCGATGTCGAATGCGAATGTCTTTAAAAATGGTCATTCCTGATCATCATCATCATCTTCATCCTTTATCTTCTTTGGAACTTTCGTTTATCTCAAAAACATTTCTGTAGTAGTGGTAGTAGTAGAAGAATAAGAAGAATGGAAGTCGTAATCGCCGCATCCATGCCTTGGTCTCAAACGAAATTTTCGTGTAGTAGTAGGGCTGCTGGCGCCGGATTCCTGGTCTTCTTTCAAGGTAAAGGAAAGGTCGGGAAGAGCGAGCGCCGCCGCACCGTGTGATTCGGAAGCAAAGTCGTGTAGTCCTATCCTACTAGTAGTAGACGATGGGGATTGGAGGAAATGCAGTTCATGCGGCTTTGGTGCCATGGGGCGTTTCCGACGAGACTCGTTGTTGTTGTCGTTGTCGCGGCACAACAACAAAGCATGCGAATCCTCCATCAAATAACGTCGGATTTCTGGCGTACGAAACAACACAGAGGAGTCGCCCTCATCGTCGTCGGCAAGTCTTCGTTTCGTGGTCATTCTTTCCTTCTTCTTGTTGTTCAGATAGTATGATGATGGTTACGAAAACACTTTCGGTCGTGTCTATTATTTGTTGCTTCGTTCGGTTGCTTCCCGATCTTTTGGTTTGTGCGATCGGTAGATAGATGCATAAAATAATATTAATGCATGGAGGAGCTCGGATGGTGGCGAGGTGCGAAGATTTTCATGATAATGTCTCACGATCGGAGGCGAAAAGAATGCGAAGCGAAATGCGAACGGCACTTTTTGGTACCTCGCTCCCGTACCGTACCAGTGAGTGACAACTACAACAACAACAACAACTGAATTGCCGTGTTGTTGCACGTAACCACGAACGAATTTTTCGTAAAGAATGAAAGAAGGTCCAGTAAGTCAGTCCGCGGGAGGCGAGGCACTAATGGCCAGCTTCAACTTCTTGACTCTGTGAATCGTCGCAAAGTCCGCGAAGGTGGAAGATTGTTCGTTCGCAAGACCAATAATTATTGCAAATTGGGTTCTCGATGGAAATTTATATTCGCTGGCGTTCTGCTGCTTGCTTTTATTTCAGTAATAAGGAGCAGTTCTTTTTGATGACACAGAAATTCAGTACCGTTCCGATGGTAACTTCAGTTCTACTGCCAGATGTTTTGTGTTCTTGGGAAGTTGATCTCGTCACGAGGCAGCGTCATTGTTGGCTTCACTATCGAAGTACCAAGGAGGCCAGCACGCACAGATGCATCATAGAGAAAGAACAAGATTGAAGACATAGCCAGCATTGGCTTTTCGTCGTTCGACGAAGAATCTTTGTTGGGCCAATTACTACTCTCGCTCGCTCTACCCCTCTATCTATATCTATCTACTCTATTCTACTCTCTACTCCAGTAGCTAGTAGCTAAAAGTAGTACCCTGCCTCCTGTGGGTCGCCCGCTCAACAGAAATCTGTGCGTCGTGTAATAGGTACTAATGTCCTTTACGACAAACTACGGTAGCTAATAGTAGGCGACTTTACTAAACCAACACTGAAGAGCCATTATACGCTGCTTTTGTACTGTACTGTACTGCTACTACTACTACTACTAGATGTACGTAGAGTAGTTGTAGCTACAGTAGCTACTACTACTACTACTACTAGCAGTAGTAGTAGAGTAGAGGACGACGATGGACAAAAGAGAAAGGAATATTGTTCTCGAGTAGTACAACTACTAGAGTAATAGTCGAGAATGTTTCGGCGCGCCTCTTTTAAAGATTGCAATATACTACAAGTAGTAGAGTACCAACTATCGAATTTATTGTAAAATACACACGACATTGGCAACTTGCATGTATTCACCAGAACTTTGGGAGACGCTTCCCTGAAAACGTGCACCCAACCCTGGGACGGTTTCTCCTTCTCTTTCTCGACTTTTTCCCTCTTGTTAGGAATGGAATGCTCTTCGTTGGCTTCATATCAGGAATTGCGACGGTTACTGCCATCATGACATTCAGTAGTGGGAACAGAAGACGCACCAGACGACCATCGAAAGCGCTCTCCATCGATTATACATCTAATGGTGGCTGGATGCTGGTGGAAGTTAGAATCATGGTAGTAGCTTGCATAACTGGCGTTGCTACTCGTCTCTTCTTCATGATTCTAAGAATCAGAAGGTCAAGAGCGATTTGAAAGCGCCGGCGTATCACAATGATAAAAAGCCAATCTGATTGACTGAATGGTACTCCTGCTGGTATTCGTGTCCTCGAAGTCGTTGTTCATCATGACGACCTCGCGTTGTTGTCGATTCCGAAATATTCGAATGCCGCCTTTCGAGCGACAGATAACCGCATTATTTGGTGAACGTGAGTTTGTAGTCGTCATCGTCGAATATATTGTAAAATACGCTCGACTTCGGCAACTTGTATGTATCCGCCAAGACTTTGTAAGAAACGTCTCGGAACGACGGTTGCTCCCAACGCTGGAAAAGCGGAACCAGAGAGGGCAAAGCGTAGTCGTCGAGTTTGCCGATGATTACCGAAGACTCATAGGATAGCGTCCTTTGAGAATCGACAAGAAGCTGATGATGCTCGGCCTGACATTCCTGCATCGTACGCATGTTGAGGCTCTTCTCGAATTCCAGACGCTGAATAGTCAAGAGGACCGAAGACGTTTTCAGCTGCCATTCTTGGAAAGCTTTTGTGAGCTCTATTGACCGCGAGATCTCTTTAGTCATTTCGAGTTCAATAACTTTCATCTCTTTCTTTAGAACGCGCCCACTTGCATGGTAGTCATTGACTGAGATCTTGTGCAAGTACAGTATAGCTTCAATTGGATTTCGTCGTTCGTTCTCTTTCCGTACCTTCTCCTCCAATGCCAGTTTCTGCGCAAGAAAATTGGTCCTTACCAACTCGACGTCGTTTTTGGATTTGTCCTCCAGATCAGAAAGCTTTTTTTGGATCTGTTGAATTTTGATTCGAAGGACGTCGACTGGAGTTCCTTCGATGGCAGGCTCCTCAATATCCATTGGCTGTTGCTCTTGGACCGAAGAATCATCTTCTCTGATGGAGGCCTGACTTATGAGATCCTGAAGCGTCATTGTAGTTGACGGTTGAACTGGGATAGAGGCCATCACTTCCTTCCTTGAGCCGGTTGGAGATTTAGATGTTTTAGGTTTGGATGGTTTCTCCTTCTCTTTCTCAACTTTTCCTCTCTTGCTAGGACTGCTCTTCGCTGGCTTCAGATCAGGAATCACGACGTCGGCGGAATCCGTTTCTAGCGATGTTGTTCCAGCGGAATCTTTTTTCACTCGTCTACGCAAAGCTCCATCCGATTTGGTTCGATCGACAACTTTCTTCGGGCAGTCACGGCTCTTGCTTCGACTGCGATCATAGTTTTTATCTTGGAGCTCCGGTTTGACCGATTTGCTTCGAGATCTTGATTCCGGTTTCGGAGATCTCGACTTCCCTTTAGAGGAGCTCGTCTTCAAACGATCTGTCGAAGCGCTTCGACCCCGAGATTTGGATTTGCGTTGACTTTTGGATTCTTCTTCCGTCTCCTCGCTGTCTTTGCTTTTCACTTGTATAGTCTCGGGATTTGATGACTCTTCTTTGGCCACCCGTGTTGTCTCGTCCTTGGACGGCTCTTCTGCGGCGGCTTGACTCTTCACTCGTATGGATACAGGCTTCGAAAGCTCAAACCCGTATTTCGAAGAAATAAACGACGTGAGCTGATCGTCGTGGATCGTAGTGTCAAAGATCATGTTTGGATTCGCAAAGATAGCCTCCACCCGGTCCGCCACTGCGTAGGCCTTATGGGCGAGATCATCGTCCTCGCTACTAGAAGCCTCCTCGTAGTCGGCCCGCCGTCCCCGTTTGCGTACTCGGTCTTTCTTCCTCTTCTTTTTTGATTCCTTCTTGTTGTTCATTTTGGATTGTTTACGCTTGTTTCCAATCGCCGAATCCACGGAATCATTGGAGTCCTGCGAACAGACCGAGCCGTCATCTGGTATTAGTTCCTCGGTACCGCTACTCGGAGAAGCAGGATTGGTGGAAGACAGTTCCCCCGACTGCTCTATCGACTGCACGATCTGAAGAGTTTCGGGTAGCGCCTTTGTCTTGAAGGATGATGATTTCTTTTTCTTGCTCTTCTTCTCCTTCTTTTTGGAAGAAGCTTCTTGCTTTCGATTCCGATTCTTTCGTGGTCGTTTCGAATGATCCTTGAGAGGCGCTCTGTGCTCGATGGGTGATATACGCAGGAATTCCGAGAACTTGGTAGAATACTGTAGCGGGTCTTCTGCAGGTGGTTCATTCGTCCAATGCCCCGGTGGTGCCGTTTGGTGAAGGATATTCGAACTAGCACTAGCACTAGCACTGGCACTGGCATCAGGAGCAATAGTAGTCATGATGGGCTCATTATTCTGCCGTATGACTGGACAAGGGGTCGGCACAATTGGATTCTGATGTTTCGATCGTCGCTGGGAAAGTCGTGTATTGTGATTTTTCGGCGTTATGGTAGTAGTCGCACCGGAATAACGGTGGATCAATGCCGCCACTCCACCCGGCGTTGGTTTGGGGGGTAGGAGCTTTTTCAAGCTCACGGATGATGACGCATCCTCCTCGTTTTGTACTACTACTGTACGAGTATTTGTACTACCAGTAGTAGTGGAGGCTGTCGTCGCCTTGCTGACATTCACACCAGCCTCTTGTTCATCGTCGTCTGAAAAGACCAACACTTCCCCTTCTAGCTCCGCGTGAGTTGCCAAAGGCTTACTACTACTAGTAGTAGAAGAAATTTCTTGTTGGACCGCAGCTCCAGCGACGTCTTCATCGTCCGAGGAGTCGTCTATCTTCAGCCTCGGATCGGGTTTCAAAGGGATCATTTTGGGTCGAGCAGCAGCAGCTGCTGCTCCAGCAGTAGAATCAATAGTACTACTACTCGTTGCAATAGTAGTAGTACTACCTACAGCACTTGTTGTTGTCTTGATCATGCTGGACTTGGCCTTGGACGATGATGCCGTCTCTTCTCCCGCAAACGACTCGACACTACCAGTACTCGGTGCACTACTATTACTGATGATGGAAGACTGCCTGCTGGATGGTGTCACGGACGATAATCGAAAGTCATGTTCGACCGTTTTCATAGTAGTCGTAGTGGTAGTAGTGGTAGTAGTAGGAGCAGGAGCGGGTTGAGCCTTGTTGCCGGATGACGTCGCATAATGATGGTCCGATTGTTGGGCGGGCACCCATAAACCTTGATCAGTTTCTTTCCAAATCTTCAACAGCGAGGAGGAAGAAACGGCTGGTACTGCTGCTGCTGCTGCTACTTTGTGTGGCACCCACGAGTCAAAATCCTCCTCCTCATCCTCAGTCCAAACATCCTCCTCGTTTACCGTCTTTGGTTGAGAACTCCTCGTCGGAGGTGGTAAATCAAAGGCGCGTAATGTTCCGCTGGCATTGAAGAGAGGATCTTCTTCGACACTAAATTCGGTAGGATCGTCTCCGGATAGTAGCAGCTGTTGTTGTTGTTGTTGCAGCTGCTGCTGCTGATCGCCATCATCATAATATCTGGGTGTCTGTTGTCGTCGTCCGCGAATCAACTGTCTCGAATCGGCTGCCGAGCTGGCACTACTACTCGCTGCACTCCAATTATCATTATCATTATCGTTGTCATAATAATAATCTTCGTCATTAGCAAACGATCCAGCATCACTCGATAAGGACGATTGATCATCATCAACATCATCATCATCATCGCCGTCATCATCATTCAAGTTGCCAATTCCTTTTGGTGCGCCACTGCCGCCACCACCGCCTCCCAATTTATGTCTGGAATAATCGACTGTAAAGTCGGATTCGGATCCAATGTCACTGACATCATCATCATCAACATCGTAGTCATAGTCGTATATCGTCGTTGGATCGACCTGATTGATATTATCATCATCACCATCATTATCATTCATATCGTTGATACTGTCATTCCAGTCTCCTCGTCCATATAAATGAATTCTGGAAGGAGGGCCCGTAGTAGTATTAATAGCGGCATGAGGATGATGATGAGGAGGAGGATGAGTACTTGTTCGACCCAATGTCTTGGACAGTGGTTCATGAAGACTTGTACTGAGCGTATTGTATTGATTCTGGCGTCGACGACGATGATGACTGATGCTGCTGCTAATACTAGTAGTACTAGCAGTAGTAGTAGCACTTTGATGATGATGGCTGCCATGATGATGCTGACTGATGCGAATGCTGCTAGTATTACTAGCAGTATGGTGAGAGGACGCTGACGCCGATGAGGACAGTGATCGTAACGATGCATGATCCCAAGAAGAAGTGATGTCATGATCATCACCATGATTTTGATCCTGATCCTGACGACGATGACTCATTGGAGATGATGAAGACTGATTCTTGGTGGCCGTAGTAGTATTGTTATTGCTGCCTCCTGGCAAGTATGACGAGGCCATAGTAGTAGTGTAATCAATGATGATGATGATGGCCGCACACACCACTTTTAGCAGATAGATCCTCTCAGTGCGGCATCAAAGATTTTAAAATGGAAGAAGAAGAAGATCATGATGAATGATGTACAGGCAGGCGATGTTATAGAATTCGACTGAATCGGCGGCTGGTCCAGTACTGGTATGATACCTGGTACTTGTACTGTATGCTGCTGTCGTCGGTGAGCGATTACATACATAATTAGCGCCATACGATCATGGTCGATCGATCATCATATCATGAGGATGATGGGGCGAAGATGACGCAAGAAAGAAGGGAAAGATCACAAAAAAGGGCGCCCGGCATAGCCACCGCGATAATATGTAGAATTATACCGACCCCTCTCCGCTCCCTATCCTCCGCAATAAATCATTAACGTCATGACATAAATCCCAAGCATGATACGACACTGTGGTGACACAAAAGGGCTATACATACAGGAACAACATACATTATTCGGAGTTAGTCTTGGTCTTGAATGCGCGCCCGCCCGCTCGTCAATGACCCTCACGCCAGCAGCCAATACGGTACGGTACAATAACCACTGAGTTCCACCCGTTCGAAGCTCCACCCACATCATCCGTTCCCGGCATGCAGTGACGATGACATTTACTGTACCAGTACTGGTACCGTACATGTCGCATGTACCGGTATACTACAGTATGACGTACTGCTCTCCTCAAAATCCCAGGAAGCGAAAGGATCGCGCTAACTTCTACTGACCGTTCGATTTCTTACAATAATATTATTATTCTCTTCTCCTACTTCTCCTTCATTCATACCATGGTACGAGTACTTCGGTGCAACATTAATGCAAAGACAAGATAATAAGGACGAAGAGCCCATAATATAGCATCAACAACAACAACAACAACAACAACAACAACAACAACAATATCATGAGTGGCAATACTTTGGAAGCGTTAATGTTGAGTCCTCGTCCATCGTCATCATCACAAGACGACAATAATAGTCATAGTCGTCATCGGCATCGAGGTCGCACCCCTGCCACCACAACCACCACCACCAGCAGTCGATCCTCGACTCCCTCCGGTCGAGACCGACGACGACGCAGTCTAGCAGATCCACCCACAGGACGAACCGACGACAACGACGATGTTGATGATGATGATGATGATGATGATGATCAACATGGTAGGATTGGAGAGCTTGATTTGGATGATAAAAGGGAAAAGGGAAAGAAGAAGAAACGAAGCAAATCCAAGGATGACTCTAAAAAGTCCGCCAAGGAAGAACGAAGAAACAATAAGCTGCTGATGCTACGCGATGGCGGCTACGGAAGTGATGGCGCCTTGTTGGATGCTGCCACAAGAGCTTCCATCAAGAAGAAGACTACTACTAAGCGATCGAGTAGCAAAAGCAAAAGCAAACGAAAAGAACGCAAGAGCTTGATGGTTTCGTCATCTGCTACGACCTCGGGAGAGGAAGACGACCAAGAGGAAGGAGACAAGTCGACTCGCAGTGCTAGTAGAAGTACTAGAAGTACTACTAGTAGACGCGGCAGAAGCAGCCGAAAGGAGAGAAGGATGAGTCCTAATACCGGTACAAACAATACTCTTACTTCAGGAGAAGGAGACGAAGAAGAAGACTTGGAGGATAAATCATCATCTGCTCCTGATGCTCATGGTGGAAACCGCACCAGCAAGTCTCCTTCACGACGACTAAGACGTGGATCCTTTTTAGGTGGCGTTGGAGGTGGAGGAGGACGTTCTAAATCGCCCATCCCTGGAAGGGATGAACTCCCACCCAAAAGTCCCAGAAAGTCATCTCACCACGGTACTGGTGGTAGTAGTAGTAGTAGTAGTGCCATGAAGCGAATTGCCAATATCTTCAAAGTTGTGGGAAAGAACAACAACAACAATCAGTATGGCCACGAATCCAATTCAAGTCTGACCACTGAAGAACTCACTGCTACACCTCCTGGATCACAACGACGAGAACGTACTTCTACTGCCACGAAAAAGAAGAAACGTGCAAGCTCGTTGGGACCGCTCGAACCCCGTCGTGCCGGTCGCAAGAAATCTTCCGAAGAAGGGGTTCTTCTTCGACACTCTCATTCCATTTCGGACCTTGTCGATACTCCTGCGCATGACAACGATAATGACAACGAGAATTGCGACGATCCATCTATTCGAAAACAACGTCGTTCGACAAGTATGGACAATGACAAGACGCCCAAAATGGGTACGACAAGTAAGAGAAAGTCCACCACCACCACCAACAGCAGCAGGACGGAAAGTCAACTGGAAACGTTGCGCGAAGAGAATGAACGTCTCGCGGCCCAACTGGAACGAGAAGTTCATCGGTCGCAACGGTTGCGAGAAAAGATGCTGGGGCTCAAGATCAAGGTTGCCGAAGGAGGAGGCGGTGGCGGCGTTGGCGGCGATTGGAGTAGTGCTGGTTTCTCGACTGGTTCCGATCATAGCAAGCATTACAATAATAATTCGGATGCAGAGGTACGTTCGTATGGATGGATGTGGTGCAAGAGGACAGTCGGGCTTTCAACGTTCTTCGATTCTGACCGAACATGCCTTGTGGATATTTCTCGTTATCGTTTTGTATTTTTTGATACGCTACATAGGCTCCGGATTTGAGGCAACAACTCAAAGAAAAGATCCGACGTATTGCCGAGCTCGAGCGCCAAATCGACGGGGCGGATCCATACAACAGAAGCTTGGAGGATGTATTCAACTCGAGTCAAAACACGAATGGAAGTGTTGGGAGTGGTATGAAAAGCACGGGAGATCCAATTTGGCAGCGTCTCCAAAAGCACTTGGACGAGGCACGAGAAGAGTTGGCAGTCAAAGAGGAATTACTACGGACTCATATGGCCAATTTGGTACTGCAGACCGATCGAGTGGCAGAACTCGAATACGAACTCAGAGAGACTGGAAGCGATATAGTCAAGAAGTTACGAGACGAATGCAAGCAACTTCGCGAAGAAAAGAAAGGTTTGGAAGATCAGATCCAACTGGAACGAAAAGAAGCCGAAGACCGGATGCAGAAAAAGGACGAAGCTCTCGTCTACTTTCGCAACGAACTGCAAAAGCTCAAGGAGACTCCCATCACTAACGATCCTCAGCGCGCCTTGCTCGATGCCTCGAGACATTCTCGGCAACAACTGATGGACGATTCTTCCGTTCACTCGACGGCATCGTCCACGGTCCAACGAGCCTTTGGAGGCCTCTCGTCATTCGTTTCACCAAAAGGATGGGGGAGAAATTCGGTGGACATGGACACCCGAAGTATCGCAACTCCCAAACTAGACGATGACGACGACGACTAGTAGTAGAGTAGCTCTACGACTGTGGAGGAACCGAGAATGAGAATTCGCTACTAGAAGATAAGACTGTAGAAGGATGTCGGTACGTTGCTCAGGGTTTGCAAAATAATGAAGAGAGGACGATCGATAAATCTTCATCGTCAGAGACGAAAAGTACTTTGAAAATGGACGATCAATGAGAGAAAAGTCCGTCACGCAGTAAGTCGCCCATGATGGCCAGGATTGCTATCAGACGAAGTCTGGTACTCAAACTGAGAAGGCCCGGGAACCGGGGAAGAAAACAATGACGGGGAGAGTCGAGAACGAAGAGTCTCGACAAAAGGTGATCTCGAGTTGGAGAGATCGCTGGAACAGAATCGATCTAGTAGTATCTAAACCTACTAGAGAAGAATGAAAAGAATGTGAAAGCTGTGTCTCTACTAGTCTCGACAATCCGACAAGGTCTATGGAGGTAGACTGCAAGCGGATCAAAGTCAAGGATGAAGAAAAGAGTGAGAGTGTCGACAAACTGTCAGCGTCCTGCTGTCAATCTATCAAGAGAACGGGAAACAAGATCCAAGAACTGGATCGTGCCGCCGAACAATCGAACAGCCAATCAACGATGAGTCGACCGAAGTCGACCAGGAGGAGCCGACGCAAAAGGAGCACAGGCGCCTATCGTTGATACCTTCCCCTGGTCCATAGAGAAGAATGAAAAGAATGTGAAAGCTGTGTCTCTACTAGTCTCGACAATCCGACAAGGTCTATGGAGGTAGACTGCAAGCGGATCAAAGTCAAGGATGAAGAAAAGAGTGAGAGTGTCG
The DNA here is from genome assembly GCA_956465555.1 of Nitzschia sp. pyKryTriq1. Taxonomy (NCBI): domain Eukaryota; phylum Bacillariophyta; class Bacillariophyceae; order Bacillariales; family Bacillariaceae; genus Nitzschia; species Nitzschia sp. pyKryTriq1. Next base: position 4,283,318 of record OY101116.1, read on the forward strand.
ACAAACTGTCGGCGTCCTGCTGTCAATCTATCAAGAGAACGGGAAACAAGATCCAAGAACTGGATCGTGCCGCCGAACAATCGAACAGCCAATCAACGATGAGTCGACCGAAGTCGACCAGGAGGAGCCGACGCAAAAGGAGCACAGGGGCCTATCGTTGATAATTGCGAATACAACAACAAGGACGTTACCGACGAAGCATCTCCGTCGTCACCCAATAGCTCATCGTCTACATCTAGTAGGGCAGATCTCAAAGCTGGCGCACTTTGCTTTAATCGTCGCGCAAGCAAGTCCATCCAATCCCCCGACACACCCACTAGCTCCTCGCTCCTCGTCGAACAAGAAAGTCAAGCCAAGAATGGGACTACAGACCAGCAGAAGAAAGCGATGCCGACGACGACATGGAAAAGTTCATCTCTCTAGTATGTTCTAAAGGAACAGGAGGACGAATATAATATTGCGCTTTTTTACTATTAGTCCCGTGTGAATTCGTATTGATTCTTTTGATTGCAAGCCTTGTTTGTACTCATAGTCATTCATTTACAAAGCCCCCATCAGGCAATGCGACGCAAGTTTGTGTTCCTTCTTTTATAATACCACGAGACAGATTCTTCATTCATATCGTTTGAAGCAAGTCGTTTTACCTTTTCGATTACAATGCCGCCTTGCCCGTCACGAGCTGAGTAATCTTTTCCGTCAAGAGCAAACTAATGATAGTATACGGCGCCAATTTGAGAAAGGCCGGCACGAATCCCGAATACAATTTGAAGAGTCCTTCCTCGTGAACAATCTTGACAAAGCAATCTAGCATGCTTGAATATTTTTGAGGTGCTGCTCCGGGTTTGGCCTTACTTTGTTGCTGGGTCCGACTCTTGACGACATCAAATGGATTGGCGACACTGATCGATAGACGAGTAGTAGTAGTAGTAGTAGTAGAGGAAAAGAAGCAATGCGCAGATGTGAGAATAGCAAATCGACATTGGAATATCCGTCTTTGCGAGCAATTTACGTTTACTTACATGTTAGCGCAAAAGCTTGAAATAAAGATGGCGACAGTGAGTAGGGGTAGTCCATGGAATAATTGGCCGTCACTTCCAAAATATCCGCTCGTTTTGAGTTTGAGCTTGACTTCACTGGTAATACCCAATACTGCAGCCGACAGGACCATGGCTCGAAGTACCGTCACTTGCGCCCCGGTCCACAATGCCGACATTCCTTCTTCCTTGGCGATTCGTTGAATGCAATCGACGACTCCGTGGTAGTTGCGTCGTCGCGCCACTGGAAGTTTTGAATCATTGGACATTCTCACCAAGGCCAGTTCCGCAGGCGTTCCAACAAAAGATCCAATTCCTCCCGAAATACAACCCATCAACAGCTTGGTCACAAATGGAATGGCATTCTTGTCCAATCCTTGGGCGAGATTGGCGTTTTGAGCTCGCTCCAAGAGAAAGGCGTAAATGCCAATACGGCAACTTCCATACAACCACTGGCGCAGATACGCCGCCCCGATACCAGCGTACAACGCGCCGACGCCCTTTTCGCTTTTGACAATCGAAGCCGCGCAGTCCAGGGGGCCCTTGAATTCGCTGCCCGTCTGAAGTTGCACCCGGATGACATCGAGCGGATGGCAGATCGTCGCCGCACCCATGCCGGACATGGCGGCGATCACCATTTTCAAGCCCAAGACTCCTGCAGCAGCGACCATGATTATTCGACTATAGACTAGACTAGAATGGAATGATTGGGATTGGGATTGGAATGAATGGAAAGAATAGGATCGAGTGTGATGATGATGATGATGATGATGATGTCGGAAGTCGAGGATGCTGCCGACTGATGTGCAAATGCAATAGATGCCGATGCGATGCTGTGAACGTGTTGTTGTCAGATAAAAGAGAAGGAGAAGAAAAAGATCCGACGGTCGGTGCGTCGCAGGTCGACGAATCAATCATCATCATCATCATCATCATCATCGGCGTTGTTGTTTGATCGATGACGATGAGGGGAAATTTCACGAAGCGAACATGGTGATGTGCTTCGCCTTTTCCATCTTCGCCCTGTCTGTCCTGCGTACCCGTACTGTAAGTTCCATTGACACCTGCTGTATTTGTGTGAGACTGTTGCATCTCACAGGCGAATCATCATCGTCAAAAAATGTCAGAAATTTGATTGCGAGTAAAAACCGCGGCGCGTCCGTGCGACATCGTCAAAAAATATTGCGAGTAAAAACCGCGGGGCGTCCGTGAGACATCCGGTTTCTAATGAGAGGGTGAGCTGTTCGTTCAGTTCTCTTTGAATTCGCCTGTGAAATGCGTCATCATTTCCCCGCCCGTCGCGTCCGCGGTGGTCCAGTCTTGCGCGATACAGTACATGTACCCGGTACAGTACTGACATCATCAGGCCAAATGCCGATGGCGGATGACAAAGACAACAATGACCACCCAAAGGCGGCACAATTTCGACATTGTTCTTGCTGCTGCCGCCGCACCAATAATAATATCACTTCTCCTCCATATCGTCCAACAACAACGGTGCTGCAACCAAAAAGTCGGAAATGAAGAGCTCCAAGCAGGATGAGAAAGGTACGAGAGAACTTGAATGATACGTCGAGCGATGCTGGACTCAGTCGTCGCTATAGCTCCCTCTACTCTCTACTAGTAGAGTAGAGTTCGAGGTTTAGCTTGGTCTACCATACGGCCTTGTCGTTCCTTCCTTCCTTCCTTCCGTTCCGACCATGTTATGATGTCCTCGTACCAGTAATATCGGTACTCATCCATCGACATCCTCACATTCGTTGGTTTCATTCATCTATATTACTTACACAGCATCGGACGCTATTGACGCTACTGACAATGCTCAGCTTCAGATGAAGAACGACGACGACGACGACGACGACGACGGTCATGGTGGTGGGGATAGTATTTCTGTCGCATCATCCATGTCGTCGATTCCTTTGATCGAGTTGAAGAAACAATACTTGGCGGCGAAACAGAAAAATAACAAGGACAAAGCTACCAAAAACCATACCCACACCACTGCTACTGCTACTGCTACTGCCGCAAAGAAAAAATCAACTCCAAATAAGGGATCTCCCAAACGAAACGCTGCAGGTGGCGCTGCTAGTAGTAGTAGGAAACCAAAAGGTATAAAATCGTCGACGACCAAGGAAGGAGAAAGAAAGAAGAATGTAAAAGTAATACCAAAATCAGGCTCAACGAAGGATGATGCTGGGAATACGACTTCTGCTGCCAGGGCCCCAGCGTCGGCAACGCTGGCGGACGGACAAACTTCTACAAGCAGCTCATCGGAAGAGGAAGAAGAGGCGGCATGCTGCTTGTGTCATTGTGGAGTTGATTGTTCGGATCGGGCTCTTTTCTTTCCCAAGGATCGCAAGAAAGAATTGGAGGACGAGGATGGCGATTATTATTTCCAAATGGACGACCCGTATCTACCAGAGACTTTGTATGATCGAAACAACGCCTTGGTCTACTGCGACTCTTGCAATCGACTGTATCATCAAAAGTGTCATTTTGTTCCTCTACTGGTGGTTCCGCGTGGAGACTGGAACTGTCTGCTATGCTCTCTCAATAAATCACAACCACAAAAACCGTCCCCAGCAGGAGCAAAGAAGTCCAAGTCCAAGACAAACGGCATGCTGCTTCTAGCAAGTCCAACGACCGATACAACTACGACTACGACTACAGCTGCATCAAGCAAGAACACGCTACTAGAACCGTGGAAGAAGTTTTGCGACAATAAGATTTCCAGCATGATATTTACGAGCCCGCCACCAGCTATTCTTTCGAAAGAAGTCCGTGATCTACAAGACGAGTTTGAATTGTTGACGGCACTCCCCAAGGCGCAAATGTGGCATCGACAGTTGATCCAATTACGGACCTTTCTCAAGTCGCAAGCCGGGAACATCCGCATGGCGACGGCTGCACTGTCAACATTGACGAGTACCAAGCGGAATCGGGCCCATTTCGCCGCGGGAGGCAAGAAATCCCAAGAACTAGCGCAAACACTAGTACGCCTCGCTACTGGAAAGTGGAAGATTCGGACGGCGCTTCTCAGTTTGGAAAATATACGTGTCGCCGCAAACGTTCTGCCACCCGAGCTACTACAATGGGGCGAGAAGTATCCAAAGCAATTGGCCCATGTCTTTCCACATGGAATTGATTTGTACGTCACTCGACGACGCATTATTCCAAGGACTCGAGAGATGGAGCTATTACTACCACCCGTTGTCGCTAGTACTGCTACTGCTACTGCTACTGCTGCTGTCAGGTCCACAAGTCCCAACGGAACAAGTCTGGTACCTTTGGAAATAACTGTCCTGTCGCCCAACGCTACCAAAGAATTGAAAAGCATGATTCCTCCTCTTGAGTCTCCAAAGAGTCCGAAACGAATCAAGAAGTTGATTTCTGGCTTATCGCCAAAGAGTCCTAAACGAAACGCGCTATCTCCAAAAACCAAAAAGTCGAACACACTGACCAAAGCGATGCCAATGATGCCAGATCCAAACGAGGCCAGAAATGGAAAGCTCATCGTGGGTTCGCAACTTGCTCTCGCTCCAGCTCCAGCTACAACTACTTCCAAAGACCAAGACCAAGACCAAGCCGACAACGACAGTGGTATCTCTCTAGACGATCTCAAGTGCTGCGTATGTTTTGTTGGCGACGCCACAGATGACAACGATGTGCTACTCTGCGATGGAGAAGGCTGCTGCCGCGCGTTTCACATGAACTGTGTGGTCCCTGAAGTGCAGATAAAAGATATTGAGGATGAGAACGAGAATTGGTTCTGCCCCCTCTGCAGCGCGATTTCCCATTTGACGGCCGAAGTCCAGCTCGCTTGTATGGACGAAGACTGGGAGCACCGGCGAGAGACCGAAGATTATCACAAATTAGAGGACAGCAGTCTTCATTCATGGAGCAATGCCGACGATGTCTTTCCAGAGGCGGAATGGGAATACAATGCGAGTATGAAGTACCTAGCCGGAAAGCAAAATGAGGAAACGGTTCGACTTCTTGCCTTGTATTTGGGCGAAGACTTTTTTCAAAACGAATCCGGTGGTATTCTGATGCCAGTGGGGTCTGACTCGGAAGACGAAAACGACTATAGTCTATTTGACGAAAACTCCTTCGAAGAACGACGCCGGCGAGAACGCGAAGGCTTGGGGGAACGTGGTGATGATGACTCGGATGACTCGGATGATGATGATGATGGCGACGAATCGACACGATCTAGCCAAGCTTCGCTAGTCGACATGTCGTCTGTCGAGCTCAAGATCGACAAGAGCGAATTGGCAGCACTCTCGGACGGTGGCGGTGGTAGCTCGTCGGAGGAAGACTCGTCTCTATCGGGTGCATCTTCGACGTCTTCTGCCAAGAGGCGCAAGAGTCGTCGACTACGCAACAAAAAGCAACATGCAAGTGGCCAATCTACCACTACCAGCCTGGTAGAACCAGGCGCCGATTTTGACGAGAACAATATCATCGAAGGGAAGCGGCAGCGTAAGTTTGTGGATTATCGAAAACTCAACGACGCTCTCTTTGGAGACTTATCCGCCAAGGAACGAGCTAAACTTGATGACAAGGATGACTTTGTGGAAGTCCGAAAGCAGAAAAGGAAGACGCCTACCGGACGACAGAAGAAGAGACAGCACAGCAAGGTCAATTCAACAGGCAAGACAGAGACCGCAGGCACAGCATCGAAGCGTTCTAGGAAACAAGTCGACTACGACACGTCGGATGGAGAGAATACGTCGGATGACTCCGGACAAATACAATCGAGCGAGAGCGAGATACAAAGCGACGGCGATGGAAGAGTGATTTTGTCTCGAATTACTACTACTAGCTTTCCTAAAAAATAAATGGACTAGGGTTGGGTATTAGCAGGAGTGCCCTAAGTAAAACCATGACGGCCTGTTCGGACAGTTTCAAGATTGATCATGACGCGTTCCATTCCACACGTGTGGACGATGAAGGTCCGAAGAGCTTTATCTCTGTCGGATTTATTTCCCGTATTTACACGGTGCGTAAAATACGTCGGAGCACAAGGACAATTGGGGTTGGGGTTAGATTACCCAGGCCAGACCTGCGGTTCGGGCTGGGGTCGGGATGTGGTTCGGGCTGGGGTTCGAGTTTTCATCCGCTACCTCGATCCCTTCGACTATGCACACGACTACGCAGACTGTACTGTACTGTTGTAATGCCATACCCGGAGTACCGTTCGCGTAACCGCATGCATGTACCTGGTACTGTAGCCTAGCGCGCACTGGCGCTTCTTTTCGCTATGCCGGTTGCGCATGAAAAATAATCCCATGGTCATCGGCCTTTGTTCGTGTATAAATGAAACGAAAATGGGGAGGCGCGCGCAGAAGCGGCAACAACAACAACAACAACAACAACAACACAACACAACACACCACACAACACATGCTGCGACGGCATTGCTCTCGATTTGTAAAGCATCAATGGTAAATTCCAGCTGCAAGGCGGCGCCGTCATGGATCAAAGCGCGGTTCATTTCCCAGTCGCCATTACTATGTACGATGAAGGAACGGCTTGGATTGTTTCGATGATCTCGAGCGACGACAAGGTGAATCCAAGTTACGAAAAGGTTTCGACCGATGAGTTCCCGAACTTAACAACGGCGGGCGTTCAAAAGTATGGTTCCAAGTATCGCATTGTTGTGGAACGATACGAGCTCGTAAGCGGTGGCACCTCCGACGAGGTATCGAGACGGCGGATCAAGAAGCCGTTTTCGTGTCAGATCTTATCATGACCAAGGCGGCAAGTATCTCATTGCGGTAGAAAGCACTCTGGGATCTGGTGGTGCAGATGACATGGACGGAGTCATGGCCAAGATCGATCCCAAGGAAGTAACCTTCTCGTCGGGTGGCAAGGCATCGCGCCCCGTGGCCTTTTTTCGTCTGTCTCGGGACGGGATGATTGGATTCTTGGCGCTTGTGCCGATCCGGACGATGAGCTTTCCTTTTATGTCATTGGAGCCAAGCAAGGAAAGATGGACAGCAGCGCTGACCGCAAGAAGAACAAGGACGTCACGGTACATGCCGTAGTGGCCAAGATGCATGTCGAGACTCTCACGGCGACGTGGACCAAGCAGTTTTCCGTAACGCATGCCGATGGTGTCGACTCCAACGACGCCGCTGCATCGGAGTTTGGGTGTGATGTTATGAATGGTGGAGGTGCGCCAGTGCCAGTGCCAGTGCCAGTCAGAACTACTACCATCATCGACGTTGATTGAGGCGTGGATCAAGGAGATCAAAAGTCCGCGGGTCGCGACGACATTGTCGTGGCTAAGCTCTCCACACGCGATGGAAACGTGGCCTGGATGAAGCAAGTCGGATCGAATGCTGACGACCGAATCGCGAATGGTGGAGGAGTCAAGGTGGATGCTAATGGCAACGCTGTCGTCTACGGCGATACCAATGGCAGCTTCTTCCGTAACAATGACAAATCCTCCACCAAGGATCTCACGAGCAGTGATGGAGGCAATGGAAGGCATACTCGTGAGCTGTCTCCAGGATCGAACAATATGATGATCAAAGGAAATAGCAGTATGCCTACCAATGGAACGCCCAACATGGCTGCCGGCGGCCCTCACGGAAGCAATGGCTTGACCTGGGAACCTGCCGAACAACCTGACATCTGATCGATTGATTTGCTACCGACTGACACGTCGACGTCGACGTCAACGGAATGGGTAAGATCGTCATGCTCCTATCAGTGTATCCATATGGATTCCTTACGCTTCTTCGACTAACTTATCATTCCTTCTCTTTCTCTCTCTCTCTCTCTACCTTCCAGTAGCCGAATGGAGTCAGTCAAAGCAGAACGACATTGACAATCTTGGTGTACTAGATCTAGGCTGCTGTTGCATTCCAATAGGTCGTCGACGAGAACGAAAGCGCATGGAAGCCCAAAAGACGTCGGTCTTTGCCTGCCTTCAACAATTTGACGTGGAAGATATTGATTTGCGCAAGTCTCCGCCTGGTGGATGGCATGGTACCTACCTACATAAGCTGGCGTATGGTATCAGCAAGGCGGAGATGGATGGCAGCAGTCGCCTTCCCGACGTGGATAGGTACGAGACGGCTCCCTTGACGCGTTCGAGCGTCGTCCGTGACAGGATCTACAGGCTCAACAAGACCGCGTCGTCTCTCTCGAATAAGAGGTGCAACAACAAGCGAATACGCTACAAGGATTGGCCTCACGTAACGACAAGCTACTAGCGGAATCCAAAGATCTTTTGCGGCAACTGGAAGACAAGTCAATGGAACTCGATCGATATGCAAACGCTACTGCGGCAGGAGCTAAAGCACAGCCGCGAAACAATAACATCACTGGAATTGGAACTCGACCGAGCACGAGAAGAATGCTCTACAGTCAAGCATCGTCGTTTGGGTGTGATGTTATTAATGGTGGAGGTGCGCCAGGTGCATTGGGGGAACTGTCGAGAACGGAGCCACTATGGATCAAGGAGATCAAAAGACCGCGGTGATTCGGACCAAGTGCAAGCTAGCATTAGTATTACGAGTAGAAGTTGCGAGTAGAAGTAGTACGAGTGTCAGTAGCACTAGGAGTAGCAGAAGTAGTAGTACGAGTAGAAGTAGTAGTACGAGTAGCAGTAGGAGTACGAGTAGCTGTAGTAGTACGAGTAGCAGCAGTAGTATTACAAGTATCTGTAGTAGTACGATTAGCTGTAGTAGTACTCAGTAGTAGTACGACTAGCAGCAGTAGTAGTACGAGTGTTAGTAGTACTACTAGTAGGAGTAGGAGAAGTCGTAGTACGAGTAGAAGCAGTAGAACGAGTAGCAGTAGGAGTACGAGTAGCTGTAGTAGTACTCAGTAGTAGTACGAGTAGCAGCAGTAGTATTACAAGTATCTGTAGTAGTACGAGTAGCTGTAGTAGTACTCAGTAGTAGTACTACTAGTAGCTTTCCTTACTAAAAGCTAGTTTCTCCGACGCGCGAAACCGAAAGCTAAATTTATAGCAAGTACCTTACTAGCCCCAACACCGTAGCCGTTTCCCGACAATGGCCAACCTTTCCAAACTTTCAGTTGGGGTTGGGGTTGGGTAATTGGAAGTCGGGGAGTAAATAAGTCTATTTTTATACCGCTGTCACGCCACGCTATGCGATGGTTGACCCGCGGTCCGGGCTCCCGAAGGAGCGAGGTACCTTATCGTTATTTACTCGCAATTTTTAGCTGAGTATAATACGTCGAAGCTTCTGGTGAAAAGATCCCAAATCTTCCAAGCAGGTACATGGGTAGCTTTCAGGCTAGGGTTGGGGTTGGGTAATTGGAAGTCGGAAGTCGGAAATTGGAAAAAGGAAACATGGAAAAATGGGAATAGGAACATGGGCAAGTGGAATTAGGAACAAGGGCAAGTGGGATTAGGAACAAGGGTAAGTAGGATTAGCGAGTTAGCAACAGCGTGCGACAACCGAAAAAGAAGCAGTACATTAGTAGTACAGTAGTATGGTAGGAATGTAGTAGCAGTGGTAGTCGTATGGTAGTAGTAGTATTGTAGTAGTAGTATTATTCTAGTGACAGTGGTATCAGTAGTAGTAGTCGTAATGTATTTCAACAGTACATGGGGTGTGTGTGTGTGTCTGTGTGTGTGTCTGTGTGTGTGTCTGTGTGTGTACTTTTTTCAAGGTAGGTAAGTTAACTTATGTTAATACTAATACTGATATTACTAATACTAATAGTTAATAGGTACTTAATAGGTTAATGAAGGGGATGTTGACGTAGTTTCCGGCCATGATTTGAATTTGCCGGACATGTCTTCCATCGTTAATTCGGCAGGGATGGCGTCCAGTTCGGCAGCAGCTTTGCACGTGTCAAGGAGTGCTCTGAGTTGTGGGATGGCCGTGGCTTCATCTGCATATTGTCCAGCTAGTAGATCCTCAGATTCGGGAGTCGAGGCGGCCCAATCTACATCTTCGCTCAGTGGTGGTTCAGTGAAAGGGGTACCCTGAGCTTGGCCGAAGTGACGTTGATTACGCAACAGTAAGTAGTACTCAATCGCTGCTGGATCCGTAATGGGTGTCCAGTGTTCGCAGGTCCTGGGGTCTTCCAAGTTACTGACCGTCGCTACGGTCGAATGTGGGGTTGGTATCGAGAATAACAAGGGAATGGCCTGCGGCATCCGTTAAAGTTTTAATCAAATCCTTGAAAATCACCGGTACGGGGACGGTTGGGGTTGGGGTTGGGGTTGGGGTTGGGGTTGGGGTTGGGGTTGGGGTTGGGGTTGGGGTTGGGGTTGGGGTTGGGGTTGGGGTTGGGGTTGGGGTTGGGGTTGGGGTTGGGGTTGGGGTTGGGGTTGGGGTTGGGGTTGGGGTTGGGGTTGGGGTTGGGGTTGGGGTTGGGGTTGGGGTTGGGGTTGGGGTTGGGGTTGGGGTTGGGGTTGGGGTTGGGGTTGGGGTTGGGGTTGGGGTTGGGGTTGGGGTTGGGGTTGGGGTTGGGGTTGGGGTTGGGGTTGGGGTTGGGGTTGGGGTTGGGGTTGGGGTTGGGGTTGGGGTTGGGGTTGGGGTTGGGGTTGGGGTTGGGGTTGGGGTTGGGGTTGGGGTTGGGGTTGGGGTTGGGGTTGGGGTTGGGGTTGGGGTTGGGGTTGGGGTTGGGGTTGGGGTTGGGGTTGGGGTTGGGGTTGGGGTTGGGGTTGGGGTTGGGTTGGGGGGTTGGG
>OY101117.1:0-263112 GCA_956465555.1 Nitzschia sp. pyKryTriq1
CCCCAACCCCAACCCCAACCCCAACCCCACCCCAACCCCAACCCCAACCCCAACCCCAACCCCAACCCCAACCCCAACCCCAACCCCAACCCCCAACCCCAACCCCCACCCCAACCCAACCCCAACCCCAACCCCAACCCCAACCCCAACCCCAACCCCAACCCCAACCCCAACCCCAACCCCAACCCCAACCCCAACCCCAACCCCAACCCCAACCCCAACCCCAACCCCAACCCCAACCCCAACCCCAACCCCAACCCCAACCCCAACCCCAACCCCAACCCCAACCCCAACCCCAACCCCAACCCCAACCCCAACCCCAACCCCAACCCCAACCCCAACCCCAACCCCAACCCCAACCCCAACCCCAACCCCAACCCCAACCCCAACCCCAACCCCAACCCCAACCCCAACCCCAACCCCAACCCCAACCCCAACCCCAACCCCAACCCCAACCCCAACCCCAACCCCAACCCCAACCCCAACCCCAACCCCAACCCCAACCCCAACCCCAACCCCAACCCCAACCCCAACCCCAACCCCAACCCCAACCCCAACCCCAACTTTAACCTTAATTTAACTTAATTTAACTTAATTTAACTTAACCCTAACCCAACTTAACCCTAACCCAACTTAACTTAACCCCAACATAACTTAACTTACCTAAGTACCTATTAACCTATTAAGTACTATTAACTATTAGTATTATTAATATTAGTATTAGTATTAACATAACTTAACTTACCTAAGTACCTATTAACCTATTAAGTACCTATTAACTATTAGTATTAGTAGTATTAGTATTAGTATTAGTATTATTATTAGTAATTATAGTACTATGACATCTTCTACCACCGCTAATACTTTATACATTACGACTACTACTACTGATACCATTGTCACTATAATAATACTACTACTACAATACTACTACTAAGTACTATAGTGTTACTCCTACTACTTTTACTACTACTGCTAGTAGTACATCTACTATTCGTACTGCTAGTATTACTTCCACTTTATACATTACGACTACTACTACTAATACCACTGTCATTATAATAATACTACTACTACAATACTACTACTACCATACAACTACCACTGCTACCGCGCTCCTTACCTTGTTGCTAACTCACTAATCCTACTTACCCTTGTTCCTAATCCCACTTGCCCTTGTTCCTAATTCCACTTGCCCATGTTCCTATTCCCATTTTTCCATGTTTCCTTTTTCCAATTTCCGACTTCCGACTTCCAATTACCCAACCCCCACCCCCACCAACCCCAACCAACCCCAACCAACCCCAACCAACCCCAACCAACCCCAACCAACCCCAACCAACCCCAACCCCAGAGGTTAATTACATATGCCCTGATCGCGCTGAACATATTCGTTGAAGTTGTCGTACCGCAGAATATGTTCCATGAGTGTGATAGTTCAACTTCAAGGAGAAACCGAGGTTGTATATGCCTCGCCATGTCATCGATACTAACTTCTTTGTGATGATGTCATCATTCTTACTACTGAGGAAAATCTAGAGGAGAATTATTTTGGTGTATCTGCACAAGTTGACAAAATAAACACTATACTATAGTTATTCTGCCTAGTTACTCCCAACATCATGGCTGTGATTGTGTTATTGTCGGATACCTTTCCTTTGGAGGTACAGTGCCGGACTCCACTCCGTTCCAATGCTGTACTTAACGACGGGGGGGTTGAGAGGGATGGGGGGGAGGAGGGCCATTTGGCCAATATGTACACCATAATGGATGCAACAGAAAGCAGGCTCTACGCTGCCCTTGTCGGGTGCCAGAGAACAGCAGTTGCAGTGGCAGCCACATCCACAAAAGCCGGGGACCGAAAGCTACCCATGTACCTGCTTGGAAGATTTGGGATCTTTTCACCAGAAGCTTCGACGTATTATACTCAGCTACGCAACACACTGACCGCAAAGTTGGAGAAGTACTGGGAGGGTGTGAATCACTTGGGTGTGTGTTGCATGAATGAGTGGGACGATCTGACGTGGGTGCACGATATGGGTATCTATTTTTTGCGGAAACCAACTTCACAAAGTAGAGATATGACAGTAAATAGCGTGAGAAAGAATGTTTGTCTTTCCATGTAGTTTACTTTACTTTTCTTACTGTCAACTTGGTTTGGGGATCATCCAAACTTTTGACTTGTTCTAATGTAGCCGTTTTTGTTTCGTCGGCATCACCACATACTTGCCTCCAGTGCGAGCTCTCGAGAGAAACGATTTTTTTCAAGTAGTGCGACCTCGAAACTAGTCTGCTGGGCGTTTCGGTGATCTGCGCGCGGAAACCCGAAACTAGTCTGCTGGGCGTTTCGGTGATCTGCGCGCGGAAACCCGAAACTTTTCCGCGTCGTATCATTAGGGTAGATCGTAGTCTAGAGTACTGGTAGTGGTGCGTGCGCGCGACTGATGCCGTACATTACGGTCAGCTCTGGCGACACTCTAGTCTACTTGCTACCCTCCAGTAGACTACCAACTGTCCCAAGGCTCTACTCGCAGGACATGCGAAAATACTGGGTACCCTTCTAATACCCAACCCCAGCCCATTTATTTTTAAGGAAAGCTACTAGTAATAATGGAAGTCTTCAAGCTTCTGTGTAACCTCACGCGCACGCTCGCTCAGAAATCAAGTCACGACGTACAGTACGTAGCAGATATGCCATGGACAAATTTGCTCTAGACGTGGTACTCCCAAACGGATTTTCCGCGTCGTATCATTAGGGTAGATCGTAGTCTAGAGTACTGGTAGTGGTGCGTGCGCGCGACTGATGCCGTACATTACGGTCAGCTCTGCCGACACTCTAGTCTACTTGCTACCCTCCAGTAGACTACCAACTGTCCCAAGGCTCTACTCGCAGGACATGCGAAAATACTGGGTACCCTTCTAATACCCAACCCCAGCCCATTTATTTTTAAGGAAAGCTACTAGTAATACTGTAGAACTAGCACTTCTTCATCGAAAGGGAGAATGAATCTAATTACATAGAAAAGATCGAGGTGTGGTATAGATAAATGGATGTACAGTCTATTCAAAACAAAATTAACAAGGACAGATAGTGGTGGTGGTGGTGGCGGTGGAGGTATAGTAGTGGTGGTGGTGGTGGTGGTGGTATAGTAGTGGTGGTGGTATAGTAGTGGTGGTTGCCATTATTGCGTAGATGCGATGTGAATATAGTCGATCTTTGTCATCGTTCGTATGGTGTCATCAATCTCTTGAAATCATATTGATGCGTGAATTATAAAACCCTGCCGTGTTGGTTAGGACGGACTAACGAGGCTCACATATGATAGTCGAAGAGAAACGAGAGGACCGAAGACGAAAAGAAACAACAATCAATCGATCATGTGCTGGCGAGGTAAATCAATAAATCTTGGTGGTGGATGGATCCTCGACGAGGGACCTTTCCGATTGAAGCAAAAAAACACATCCCAACAATTCAAGCAAAAACAGTCAAGCAGCAATCATAGTCAAGCAAACATAGTCAAGCAAACAATTCATCAACAAAACAATTCATCAACAAAACAATTCTTCAGCAAAACAATTTTCAACAAGTGCGGTGCATCAATCGAAGGGATCGTCGTCGACCATTCAAAAAAACGAGACCCAACAATTCTGACGACGAGGCAACATCTTGCGGCATTTCGTCATTTCGTCGGGCGGCCAAACGAGGTGATCGACGAAGAACAATTGGAGTTGTTTCGTCGACAATAGAAATTTCATTGTTGTCGCTGCGGTTCTCATCTTCCATTTCATTACCGCCTTCGTCTTCCAAGTCCAATTCAGCATCAGGAAACGGCGAGGACAAGTCGTTACCTTCATCCGCGACGACCACGACAACACCTTCTTCCGCCGGTGCCAAAGGTGCGGATGGAACATACTTCGAAACATTGGACGAAACTGGCTCTTCAAAACCAAAGAGCGTCTTCTTCTCATCGGCAAGATCGGCCTCGCGACAGAGTTCCCAGTATAAGTTCTTGGGTCCTGGAAGCAACTTCTTGGTGGGCGCAGAAGGAGCCTCACCGACAGCCATGAAGCCATTTTCAGGGAGTTGAGGAAGCTCCGCGATCGAGAACAAATTGGGTTGCCACGAAGCTTGGTACTGTTTCGCGGCGCTTGCGTTCATGTGAACGGCGTAGACGGGGATATCGAAGACAGAAAGGGGCGTGTTGTGGCCAATTCGGATCTTTTGGGTCTTTGACCCGGGCGTAGAACGTTCAATGCCATTGAAGAGGCGAGTCGGGATGACAATGGGAGCGAATGATCGGATGGAAGGAATAGCGCTGTAGTCGACGTCGTCCACGGCGACGACGACTGAAGTGGCAGGACGAGCAGAAATTTCATTGTTGTCGCTGCGGTTCTCATCTTCCATTTCATTACCGCCTTCGTCTTCCAAGTCCAATTCAGCATCAGGAAACGGCGAGGACAATTCGTTACCTTCATCCGCGACGACCACGACAACACCTTCTTCCGCCGGTGCCAAAGGTGCGGATGGAACATACTTCGAAACATTGGACGAAACTGGCTCTTCAAAACCAAAGAGCGTCTTCTTCTCATCGGCAAGATCGGCCTCGCGACAGAGTTCCCAGTATAAGTTCTTGGGTCCTGGAAGCAACTTCTTGGTGGGCGCAGAAGGAGCCTCACCGACAGCCATGAAGCCATTTTCAGGGAGTTGAGGAAGCTCCGCGATCGAGAACAAATTGGGTTGCCACGAAGCTTGGTACTGTTTCGCGGCGCTTGCGTTCATGTGAACGGCGTAGACGGGGATATCGAAGACAGAAAGGGGCGTGTTGTGGCCAATTCGGATCTTTTGGGTCTTTGACCCGGGCGTAGAACGTTCAATGCCATTGAAGAGGCGGGTCGGGATGACAATGGGAGCGAATGATCGGATGGAAGGAATAGCGCTGTAGTCGACGTCGTCCACGGCGACGACGACTTTGCCATCGGACGAAGTGGCAGGACGAGCAGGAGCGACAATGGCCTTCTTGCAAAGGAGGGTGGCAACGCAAAGCATGATGATAATGATGATGGTAATGATGATGATACAATCGGTATACTCTTTCGGGGAAAAAGTGATTCGATGTGTCGCTGCGGTGTTGTTGTTTGTTGTTGCTGCTTCCGACAAGACGACGCTGTCCACGCTCGATCGGGGCGTGACGGGTGACACTTTCCACGCTCGCTCGCCGAAGCGACACGACGTAGCCAATCAAAGTAACTGAAAGTCCACATACGTCACTTCGCGCCGGCCAATCACGAGAAACCGCCCAGTAACAGAGTTGTGTTGAATTGTACGTAGAGCGTAACGCTTTATTAGCGATAGGTCATAAAGAGGACGCCGGCCGCGCCGGACGACCCCAGCTGCGCGCTCACAAATAATTATTACTGGGATGTGTTATTATTTTGGAGCCGCGCACCGCCTTGGTAGTGTACCTGGTATACCAAGTGCGCGCAACTTTCCCCGACCAATCGTCGAAGGTGTCGTCGCTTGGCTAGTAGTAGTAGCAAGCAAACGCGAGACTTGTACGGGAGGGCGAGGATGATGAATGCACACTCAAGATTCCAAGGCTTTGCATTGAACTAACTGGACGATGATGAGCTACCGGTACATGTAGTAGAGTTGAATGGATCGTTGCCTGTGAGGAATCATTCATCAGAAACGTGATGCGACGATCTACAAGGAATACTGCTACTACTAGCAGCATCGGGTTGCTTTGTCGCGTCATGGCACGAAGTTCCGCTTGGCGCAGGTTTGGAGTTATTCTGTTATTGCTGCTGCTACTAGTAGTAGCGTATTGGAAGAATACCATGTTATGATCGAGTGAGAAGCATATTAGCCCGATGAGGGATGCCGTGCAGTCGACGCCAGAACCAACAGAAGTGAAATACCATTTCACAGGAGGAAACGCTACAAGTACTACTAGTAGCAGTAGGAGTACGACTACTACCACCTATTCGTACCTGATACGGTTCCGAGTGGGCGTCATCCTGCTTATCGAAAATCATCATGAACAGATCGGAATGGTGTTCCGTACTGCCATCAGACGTACGTGTACGGAAGAAGCTGCCATTGGTATCGCCGTAGACGACAGCGTTCCCATTAGCATCTACCTTGACTCCTCCACCATTAGCGATTCGGTCGTCGCCATTCGACCCGACTTGCTTCATCCAGGCCAAGTTTCCATCGCGTGTGGAGAGCTTTGCCACGAAAATGTCGTCGCGACCTGCGGACTTTTGATCTCCTTGATCCACAGTGGCTCCGTTCTTGACAGTTCCCGCAATGTACATGGCACCTCCACCATTAATAACATCACAACCTAACGCCGATGCAGCGGCGCCCTTGGAGTCGACACCATCGGCATGAGTTACGGAAAACTGCTCGGTCCACGTCGCCGCGAGAGTCTCAACATGCATCTTGGCCACTACGGCATGTACCGTGACGTCCTTGTTCTTGCGGTCGGCGCTGCTGTCCATCTTTCCTTGCGTGGCTCCAACGACATAAAAGGAAAGCTCATCGTCTGGATCGGCCCAAGCTCCAAGAATCTGATCATCCCGTCCCGAGACAGACGAAAAGTAGGCCACGGAGCGCGATTACTTGCCACCCGACGAGAAGGTGCCTTCCTTGGGATCGATCTTGGCCATCATTCCGTCCATGTCATCTGCACCGCCAGATCCCAGAGTGCTTCCTACAGCAATGAGATACTTGCCGCCCTTGGTCATGATAAGATCTGACACGAAAACGGCTTCTTGATCCGCCATTCTCGTCTCATCGTGTCCTCCAATACCTCGTCGGAGGTGCCACCGCTTACGAGCTCGTATCGTTCCACAACAATGCGATACTTGGAACCATACTTTAGAATGCGTTGTTAAGTTCGCGAACTCATCAGTCGAAACCTTTTGGAAACTTGGATTAACCTTGTCGTCGGTCGAGATCATCGAAACAATCCAAGCCGTTCCTTCATCGTCCATAGTAATGGCGACTGGGAAATGACCCGCGCTTTGATCCATGACGGCGCCGCCTTGCAGCTGGAATTTACCATTGATGCTTTGCAAATCGAGAGCAATGCCGTATTGCTTTACAACATCCCCATCACCCAATTGCATCAAAAGTCCACCTTCTTCGGTAGATCCAATGATGATGGCTTTGGTCGTGCCATCAATCGTCGTCATGGAAAGAGCATTGACGACTTCAGGAGCTCCCGACGTTCCGTATGTTTCCTTTTCACGCCAAGCCAGCTTTGGCAAGGAAATGGATCCGAAAAAGCAAGACAAGTATTCGTTGGCTTGGATTCCTGGTCCGTCAAAGGATCCATAGGTGGCTCCCGTCACAAAGATAGAGTTCGTGAACTGATCGTAGTACATGCCGCCGGAGTACGTCGGCCCACTAACAAATTTAAAAGAGATTGAAGCATGAGAATTGAAAGACGTATGTCACCAACAAACAAAGAGTAATCACTTACACATCCGGGCCTGTTTGAAAGACAGCAATATTGTCGGGGAGAACATCGATATCTGGGCTGTTGTTATCGATGGGAGACGGAGTGGGTGGTTGAGCGGTAGACCCTCCATTCTCTACCAAATCCTTGTACGATCCATCCTCCTTGGTCATCGTAAGGACAACCAAATCACGATCCTCTGACGAACCTCCCGACCCGCCTGGCGTCTCAGCGTAGAATCTTCCTCCTTGTGTTATGCCTCCGCCATGCACCAGGCCTTCATTTTCGGGCGTTCCGACTTGATGAATCCAATTGACAGTTCCATTGGCACCTGGGGTCTTGTCGGCATTGTCCATAGTGGCACCCTTTTCCACGAGACTGGCAACATAGACCAGGTTCCTTCCATTGCCTTCGTTAGTGACGGCACAACCATAGGCCAAAGCTTGGCCCAAGCCTCCTTCACTGTCCGACGATACGGTAAAATGTTTGAGCCATTCGGCCGTCAAGCTTTTCAATTTTACCTTGGCGATAAAGGCATTCGGTGCTATCTCGGACTAAAACTTATAAATGGCATCATGATCAAACACAACATTGCACACATTCGTAACCCAATCGTCCTTCTGATTGCTCGAATCGAGTCGTGTCGACGATCTAAATCCCTGGTCGCTCTTCAATTCTCCAGTGGTCGGATCGACTTTGAAAATGAATCCATCCATATCGCCTTGACTATTTTCGTCTCCAAATGGACCTCCTGTTCCTCGAGTACTGCCCACTACCACGAGCGTTTGACAGTTGCCGGCCAATGTCATGCCGGAGGTTTAGGCACCTTCTTCACATTGAAAAATGCTCGACTTTTGATACCGTTCTTCTTCGAAGGCTTGAGAGTGTTGCGTGCTGTTGGTACTGGAACTGCTAGTGACTTTGCAGCGTCGGACGACGGTGTGGAAATGATTTCTGTATTGTCGAATACCACCCGAGGTCAGATTAGGACGATCTCCCGCCGGAGTATTGGTAGCGTCGGCCGATTCGGATGCTACACTAGCGACAAATAATGCCTCTTGACTGGAAATGACAGAAATGGGATACTGCGCCTGATCGATGACAAAGGTTCCTCGTCCGATTGGCGTCGAAACTCCACCCTTGAGTTGCAACAGGAGCCCGAGTTGCTGCCCCTTCTTTTGGGCCACAGTATACTTGTTGGATGGCCCATTTCCGTTCAACTGAAGAACTTCGATATTTCAATTGTGCCATGTAACTTGGAAAGGCTGTACCACTACTAGAGATGACGTGATACTTTCCGAATTGTCGTTCGTGCCCGTACTAGCCAAACTGATCGAGTAGATTGATTGATTGATTGGCTCGCACGTCGAGTCGGCAGCATCACATTTGGCGGTTTCCGCCATCATTCGATCGATCGATCGCGATAGATAATACAGCGGCTAGTACAAGTACGAACTGGCTGTCTGGTTTGCCCACACTCTCTTTTCTGATCATCTGATAGCCGCCATCGACCCATGCATGAGGCACAGAAAATGGATGATATGATACTATACACGAAAGGATTGGAGTAAAGTACTTCAATGTTCAATGTACTTGTACTGTATTACAGTATATTGTGTTGTGTTGGGTCATGCATCGCATGCGGTGGTCGATTTGCTATCAAAAGAGACAGTACGCATCCCATACACGAATTCTCAATTGATATCCAGCACGTCCCCCTTTTCGGAGATCACGAATGCCCCCCAGATAGCACGCACGTTCTGCAGCTAATTGTGTACCATTTTGCACAACTGAACCGGAACACAAAAATCAAAGTAGGGTCTCATTACAACTACTTGACGAATGCTTGTTTTTGCGCTGCTGCTGCTGCTGCTGCTGCTACTCTACTTCTCTACTACTACTAGTAGTAGTAGAGAGCTAGTAGAGTAGCTAGAGCTAGAGTAGTAGCTAGTAGAACTTGTAGAGTAGGCAAAAGTTAGTAAACTGTGAAGAAATTGAGAAAAAATGGCCTTCGAATACCAATGGTGGGAATATTTCCTAATTCCATGGATTGCGGCGTTTGTGGGCTACGTTACCAATGTTCTGGCGCTGCAGATGACATTTTATCCTTTGGAATTCCTTGGCATTGAACTTTTTCGATTGAAGAACGAGCCATGGGGTATAATAGGATGGCAAGGTGCGTACGTTTCGACGAAGGCAATGATTATATTGTAATTGCTGCCGGCTATATTTTACACCCAATCTGACGCATTTGATCCTTTTCGGCGCGCTCCGAAACGAAGGGATCATTCCTACGAAAGCGGAAAAAATGGCAGCTTTGTGCTTTGATCTAATGACAGAAAAATTGTTTAGCATCCATGAAATTTTCGGCCGGATAGACCCGAAGAAATTTGCAGAAGTTATGGATGATGCTGTTCTCCTCATGATGGATGAAATCATTAACGAAGTTGCACAGGAGTATATGCCAGATACGTGGAAGAAAATTGCAAAGGAAGTGAAAGATGACATTGTGGTTACTGCGGATATTGAGAGTAAATCATTCCTGACAGCGTTTATGAAGGATATGCAAGATAATATCGAGGACGTCTGTGACATCAAGGAGATGTGTGTGAACGCCTGCATCGAAAATAAGGCTTTGATGGTCAAGATATTCCAAGAATGCGGCGAAAAGGAATTTGTGTTTATACGGCGATCTGGGTTTTACTTTGGTTTTCTCTTTGGAATCTTTCAAATGGCAATTTGGTTCGTATACTCTGCGTCCTGGGTGCTTCCAGCGGCTGGTTTCCTTGTTGGATGGGTGACGAACTGGGTGGCGCTCAAAATCATTTTCGAGCCTATCGAACCCGTCCAATGTTGTGGTTTCGAGCTTCAGGGAATTTTCTTGAAACGGCAACGGGAGGTTTCTCAAGTATTTGCGAGGGTCGTATGTGTGGAAGTCCTTCATGTCAAAGCCATGTGGACAGCTATTTTCACTGGCCGTCTCAGCAAAAACTTCTTTGCGATGCTACGAGCGCATACACTAGTATTTACTGGAAAGTTGGTTGCAGAAATTGAACCGTTGGCCATTGTTGCTATGGGCGCTGATAAATTTTTGCAGCTAAAGGAAGACATTGCGCAAAAAGTCATCAAGAAGATACCAACCGTCATTGATGCCTCGTACGAATACACGCAAGAGGCCCTCGGGATGGAAGCGACCATTGCAGTGAAAATGGCCGAGATTGCACCATCTGAATTCGAGGGTGTGCTTCATCCTGCATTTCAAGAGGACGAAATTAAACTTATCGCTCTTGGAGGAGTTCTTGGAGCGCTCGTCGGGGTTTTACAGATTTTCACTCTCTTTGTTTCGTAAGTGGGGAATTCGAAAGATATTGCTCGCTTCCCCGGACCAATCCATCGGAAACATGTGGCGACAACGATCGAGTGACAGCGGAAGACCATTCACAGCAGAACAAATACAATTAATCGACCAACCTGGCGTGGGAGTAAGAGTTTACCTGGTACCGAGGATGGAGGGAGGCACCCTCGTCGCTTCGTAATCAATCTGTGTTGTCGAGACTTGACTTGCTGCACTCCTACTACGAACGCGAGAGATCGTTTGTGCCTACTGCCACCTTCTTGTACAGACAGTACGTTGCGCAAAAAGTCATCAAGAAGATACCAACCGTCATTGATGCCTCGTACGAATACACGCAAGAGGCCCTCGGGATGGAAGCGACCATTGCAGTGAAAATGGCCGAGATTGCACCATCTGAATTCGAGGGTGTGCTTCATCCTGCATTTCAAGAGGACGAAATTAAACTTATCGCTCTTGGAGGAGTTCTTGGAGCGCTCGTCGGGGTTTTACAGATTTTCACTCTCTTTGTTTCGTAAGTGGGGAATTCGAAAGATATTGCTCGCTTCCCCGGACCAATCCATCGGAAACATGTGGCGACAACGATCGAGTGACAGCGGAAGACCATTCACAGCAGAACAAATACAATTAATCGACCAACCTGGCGTGGGAGTAAGAGTTTACCTGGTACCGAGGATGGAGGGAGGCACCCTCGTCGCTTCGTAATCAATCTGTGTTGTCGAGACTTGACTTGCTGCACTCCTACTACGAACGCGAGAGATCGTTTGTGCCTACTGCCACCTTCTTGTACAGACAGTACGTAAAGGCGTCGGTCAGTTCATTGATTTTGCGTTTGATGATGATGATGATGATGATGATGATGATTCGTGTTGCGAAAGAGTCGTCGTCTTTAGAGCCTGAGACTGGCACTCGCGCTATGGACACTACCTTGACGCTGCGCAGGCTGTCACAATATACTACAGTAGAAAAATCCTCCGTCCGACTAACACCCATAGAGAATCCAATCAAAGCAAAACTTCCACCGGCACGCTTGGCAGTGTTATTGAGTGAGGGCTTCAGCCTTCCTGTCATCAACGCCATATTGGTGGGGACTCATTGCATTATCAATAGAAGAATCAAAGTCCCAAAGCAACCAAGTATGATCAAGACGGCGGTGTTGACAATAGTGCATATGATCACGTCCCTGGGCTTCGGCACCAGTGGTCTTGACCAGGCGTTGGTCCACGGGCACATGGCGGTGAATACATCATGACATCTCCGTAGGGATTCGGCAAGCTGGATCGAATCAATCTTCGACGCGCGGTAGGATGAAATCAAGCAAAGTAGTATTATAATGACATCATCATTAAAAAATATGATGCAGCACCAATCAGCTTTTGTAACTATACTACTAGACTACGTTCCGCCCCGGCCGGGAAGCGTTGGCATTAGAAGAGTAATATTCAGGCATAAAGTCGTCGAGGGACCTCGTGCTGTTCTTTCCCCCCAACTGTTTCGCAAACGCATTGATGCCGCCTCGCCCCACGCCCAGAGAGGAAGACTCAACCAATTCCACCTGACCTCTTGTGGCAGTACGACCCACAAGCTCTTCCTCTTCGTCGTGAAATCCTTCAGAGTCATATCGGGGAAAGTATTTGCTCCCCCCTTCGAGCTTTCGCTGTCGCCGCCGCCGACAGTAAGAGCATCCACCAACAAAGAGGCAAAGTGAAAGAAGGCCCACGAGAACTACCGCCCAAAGCTCTAATTTGATTGTCTCGACGGTTGGTGCGTAGGATCCATTCGTCTTGTCCAACGTGGCCACAAAGATATCAGGAGAATTTCTCTCGTGAGCCAACCCCAAAGAGGATCGAGCCCGAAACAGCTCGCCCGTCGTATCTCCAAAAATGACAGCATTTCCGTCCATATCAGCGATGATGCCTCGGTTTCGAGCAAGATTCTCAGTCCCGAAGGTCCCGATTTGACGCAACCATAGAACTTCTCCAGTCGAGCTATCCAGACGACTAACGAAAACGTCATCCTCTCCATACGATTTGGTTTGCCCTTTTTCTACTGGAAGATCGATGGTACCACCGTTGTAAACCACTCCGGCAACATAAAGTATTCCTTCACGAGGCACCAACGCGCATCCGTAGGCGACAGCAGAGGGTTGGTTGGTGGCTACGTTGCTTTCTGCCGACGACGAAGTTGGTCTACTTGTATGGAATTGATGGACCCATACCGTTTTGAGAGTGCTGGCTTCGAGCTTAGCGACGAATGCGTCAACAAGCAGGCTACCACTGGGCCTTGTTCCAGAGCCCAAGTCTCCATTGGTTTGTCCGACAATGTAGACGTAGTCGCTCTCACTGGACGAGGAGGAGGCGCAAATGTTGTGAATCCATTCGTCGCCTTGATCCATTGAATCGAATATTTGACTTGGACTTTCGGCCCGATTAGTGCCATCCGCCGCATCTAGAGCAATCACGAAACCATCCATGCCAGAATCACCACTCGACTGCGAAACGTCATTCCAATTGCCTTTGACGCTACCGACCGCAAAGAGCTGGTCGCCGAGCTGCGCAAGTCCACTGGCCGTAAAGTATCTGTCTTCCGAATCATCATCGCCAGTCTCAAATATGCGTTGCCAGTGCTGTGCCATTTTATTTTGGGATGGATCATTTGACGAATGATAGTGTTGAACAGTAACTTGAAAGTTCTCGCCATACTTGACATATCCACTAGGAGTCAAGTTGGGGGCGCTTGGATTGTAGTGAATGGCATACTCTTCATTTAGCTTTGTTTCGGACGACTGTAGGGTCATGATGAAAACCGAGTCACCTTCTCTGATATTACGATCGTCCGCCAAAACTGAAACGGGGTATCCAATGGGAGTGGTGTCTTCTTGCAGCCAGTTGTTGGAAGTTGGGGTCCAGTCAGGTTGCTCTCGAGTCCGTTGAAGATGGGATAGAATCGAGTAGAGACTCTTTTTCGGATCGTGCACTTGCATCCCCGCTAAATACAAGTCGTTGCCTTGCTGGTCAATGGCATTGCAAGACTGTACTAGGTCTTCATCGGCTTCTTCCTCTGTGTTTTTTAAATGTGTGGATCGGTATTGTACCATCCGAAGGTGTATTAAGAAGCAATGAGCGGTATGCCGATTGTCACGGTGCTCATGGCCGGCATGACCATACGATGATCCCGTTAGATACACCGAATGTCGATCGAAATCATAAACCATGCTAGAAGCATAGGTAGCCTGCCAAAGACGAGAACACTACATGAGAAATAATTTCGTGTGTCGTATCGAATTTGCGATCCCAAAACTTTCAATGCTTCATTCAAGTTGGTACTTACCCCCATGTCCGATTGAAAGCCTGACGAATTTTCGGCAATTTTGGACACTAGAGATTCCCGAGCTTTTGCTTTATCATCATCTTTGACATGTCCTCCCTCTGTCCACTCCTCATCTGGTGGAGGGGTTGCTTCTAGCTCTTCATCGATATCTTCTGGAAGAATCATCATATCATTTCCTGATGATTCAGGTGCTGCTGGTTCGACTGGAGTGGGAGTGGGTGGTTCGACTGGAGTGGGAGTGGGTGGTTCTACTGGAGTGGGGGTGGGTGGTTCGACTGGAGCGGGAGTGGGTGACTCGCTTGGAGCAGGTGTGACGGGAGAAAGCGTCGGTGGCTCTTGTTGTTGTTGTTGTTGTTGGTCGAGCTGCGAATCATCATTTGGGATGTTCCCCGTGTTTCCATCCAAGGTCCATAGAACGATTTGTGAATATTCGTTGGGGTTTTCGGCAAAGACACTGCCAAACGTTTCACCATAGATAAACAATAACAATAACTGGTCATTTCCCGACAACGACAACAATTCCAGCCCAGTGGGTCGATCATTCCGATCGCTACCCAGTTGCTGCACCCACGCTAGCTGTCCTCCATCATTGATGCGGGCGACAAAGACATCGGATTGACCATGATAATACTCGCTGCTGCCGCTGCCGTCGTCGGACTGCTGCTGCTGCTGCTGTTGGAGTGATCCGCCTTCGACTACCCCCGTGACGAATACCACCGAGGAGTCTTCTTCTTGGACCTTGCAATGTGTCACCCAATTGTCATGATCGGCTGGAAATTCGATAGCCCATTCCTGCCTCAGCGTTTGAATATTCATCTTGGCCACAAATCCGCGCCACTGGTGAGAGGGGTTGTCCACATTAGCGCTGCTGCTACCAGTCACCGAGCCTTGTGTCGTTCCGACAATGTAGATGAAATTATCCCCCGGTCGCATTTCGTCTTCTCCCCCAGTATCATCATTATCGCTGGAAGAAGTATTGGGTTGGTAACAAACATTTAAAATCCAATCGTCCATACTGCTCCCGAAGCGTATATTCCCCGACGGCACAAGGGTTCCATCCGCAATGTTCAACTTGGTAAGGAATCCATCTCGGTCATTTCCCGAGCCACTACCAAAGGCATTTCCATATCCCACTGTAGATCCAACGACAAGTAAAAAGTCATCGTAGGCAACAATACCGCTAGCAAAGACATGGGCTTGAAGAGAATCATTCACCCTGGACGACGACGATGCAAAATACGGCTGGCTCCATTCCGCTACCATGTACTGGTCAAAGCGAATCACCACCAAAGCAAAGGGCGGATTATTCAGATCACCAGCGCTGGCACTTGGAAACGATAGATATGGAAAGAATTTTCGCGCCTCGTCGGGGAGTGGAACCTCGTCGCTCGACCCGATATCGTTAGCCTCGTCCTCTTCATGGACGTCCCATCTCTGCTGGCTGACTGCAAAGATAGCCTTCTCTTTCATCGAGGATGCGATCGCAATCGGTTGCTCCAGCTCATAAAAGTCGATTTCATTGGGGCGGGAATTTTCTTTGCGAAGATCGAAAAGACTCATCGAGCCCCATCCCTCCTTGAAGTTATAACCGCCGATAAAAAGGTTCGAGTGGTGGCGCTCCAAATAGTAGCACGAAATACCCTGCATGGCTGGGACCGGCTCGACCAGAGGAGTCACCCCACTACTACTACCATCTAACGATGCTCCGACACCTACTCCTACTTGATACACATGGCAGACACTGTCGACGCCCGTCCCCTGGATCGCGGAAAAGTAGAGTTCCGACCGATCTTGGGAAATCGTGAGCCCACCCGCCGAAATTCCACCATTCGTCTCTTCGGTACTCTGATAGTGCATGATGGTGGGAACAAACACAAACAGGAGAGCCTTACTGCCTAATACTAGTAGAAGTAGTAGTAGTAGTAGTACCGACAGTCAGTGCCGCTACTAGTAGAGGTTTGGTGTTATTGAGGATATTGCGCTTTCGGGACGGACGGTAGCTCGAATAGCTTTGGTGTTATCGTTCGTTGGAGCTCGAATCCAATGACCAACGAAGCAAGTGTCTACGAAAGTGACATATTATTGTCCGATACCGTTCGTTGTTCGTTTAGTCGTGGGTACCGTCTGGCATACGTACGTAAGTGTGGAAAACGATACACACGAACGGAGTGTTGTGTTGCAGTGCGTTGTATCGCGAGAAAAGAGCTCTTATTTTGTCGCGCATCCTCATCGAGAATCTGATGGATCGCCCGAACTCCTAAGTAAAATACATGTGCTTTCCCTTCCTGCCGAGCGAGGACGCCGGCCATCGCCAAGTAGTGAGATCTGGCAATAAATCATTATTCTCCTCAACATCATCATCAAGCAGGATGACGATGTCACGCATCTTCATCATCACAACAACCAACAACAACATAATATATCATTCTCAGATTCTTCTACTATCGACTATCGCCATCGCATCCCGGTACAAGTAGAAAGCACAGTCATCATTCCCACCATAATATATCCTTCTCCCAAAACGACCCCCATAGATAGAGGTACAATCCAACAAACAAACAAATAATAATATCCATGGTTTCGCCAGCACCTGTTGTTAGCCCCGCACCGAGATATAATGTAAAGGAGGCTGAACGCAAGCTGCTGACCTATGATCATGGCGACAAGAACAACGAAGAAGGATTCGCCGACGTGCAACTGCGTCGAGCCTTTGAACATCCACCCGGAATTGGTGCGGAAGATGTCTTTGTTCAGTTTGAATTGTCCAGTCTGAAGCGAGGCAAGGGTCTGGAAAGTCGAAAAAAGCTTGCCCTGGCGATTGTCGAACAATGCGTCGATCGGATCGCCCAAAAGTACACGGCAGCATCGCTCGAAGAGGCCAAGCTCGTACTCAAACTCTACCCTTGCCAAGTCACACCGGGAAACCGAGCAGATCGAATATACGCCAACGAGACGGGGAATGGGCACGTTCGACTGACCTTGGCCTGGATATTAGCTTTGAAAGATGGATCGATCGTCTTGGACGGAGGACGAATGAACGAGGTCGATGGCCACATGTACGGTCTTGGAGACATTACGAGAATTGCCAACCCCGAAAGGACGCTGAGGAATATGGCGAATCGAATGTGCGATGCTATATTGCAGCAGACCGATATCTCGAGTCGACTCAAATTGTGTGGCTGTGTTTAGTTTAAAATTGTTGCTACTACGTACTGCTACTAGCCCGGTCAAGGCGAAATGAAATGCATCTCGGGGGGCAAGGAAGACTTCTCGACTACTACTAGTCTACTACTTCAGACTTGTAAGAGGCGATGTCATCATGTTGTCAAGATCTGCAACGAGGAACAGAGGGGCTGGGCATATTGACCGTACTTCCTGTGTCTCCCATTGGACAATTATTCTACGTAATATGCATCATCATCTGCAAAGTCTTTCGATCGATCGATCGAGCCAGCGCTTCCTCGTTTGGAATTCAGCTACGGATATTACGCCACTACCATAATTTGCACCTTCCTGACGAAATTACATTCTGTAGAACTAAAATACAATCAGGCAACCAACGGAGGAAATCTACTACCATAGTCCACACTCATGAATGTAGTACTTAGATATAGTATACATTATCAATATCTGGAAGATGTTGTCTTGTATACCGGTGCGGTCATCTTTTTTACCTCTGAAATGCCGAGCTCTTTTGCTGCTAATCTTTTGCTGCTAAACACGACGAGACGTGCTCGGTCTCAATAATAAAACAAACGATATTAGTGAAGAACAGGGCCGTGCAGCATGGCGGAGGCTCCAGTAGTTGACAGCAGATTATGGGGCTCTAATGATGCTACTACTACTACTGCTACTACTACTGATAGTTTGGCTTTAGTCATGTTGTTTACTTACTGTTCAATACATCGTACTCTATGCGTTGATTCGTACTGCTAGTACTTCTTCTTCTCCTCGCAACGCGTTCCCTAATCCTGTTGTAGTACTTCTACAAGTAGTCTAGAGTTACGGATGGTAGTAAAAACGTCAGCTGGAGTAGAGAGTAGAAGAAAGCACTCGAGATCTTATTGCTGATTGGGCGGATTCTAGCCGGAACCTCGACTTGACGATTGAATGTTATGTTTCTACGAGTCCGACAATCCAACCGATGATTTTCATGTGTCGCTCGTGTGGATCAGATGGATGTCTTCTTGCCTCCAGTTATGCGCTTGAGGCTTGAGAAGATCGACCACGTAAAAGAGAAATGAATATTACTATTGGTATGGTATCTTCTGTATTCAAAGCAAGTAAATAGTTACAGAAAAGGAAACATCGTTCCAAGGTTAGAAGTAGGTCGTTTCCGCGGGTGCCCCGGTTCGCCTCTGACGGAGCATTCGGGGCATCCACGTTCGAACCTTGACAGTCTTCTCAGCGGATGGTCTATCCTTTTGCAATAACAACGAATCCGAATGTCCCTCGTTTTCGTCTCGCCCTTCGTCGACCCCCTCGTCATCCTGCGGCTCTTCCAGGCTACTACTACTCAAAAGGCGTAACTCTCTCATTTCTGGCCGCGAAGTTCCATATCGAAGGCCTAAACTTCGCAGCAGTGGTTTCAGATAGAAATCAGGCATGTGATCTCGTAATGATTTGGGGACGCGGGCAATCATGTGATCGTACTTGGATTTGGGTGTCGTGTACACTCTGTCGTCGCAGTCATCGACAAACAGGTCGTAGTCTGGACTGGCTCGAAACTTAGTCAACTCCAGCAAATTGGCTTCAGGTTCATCTTCTTTGGTCCTCAAGACGATCAGACCAGTGTCCGTGATCTTGATAGGATCGACGAGATGACAAAATCCGAAGATTTTTGGAGGCACGCTCGTAACCATATCATTTCCCTTGACGACACGATAAATACGGCATCGGTTGCCATGCTCTTCTCGTTTAGCATCAATGACTGTCTTCATGGATTGGCAAACAGCACGAGGACTTCCAGCTGTAACAATCACCAACTGCTGACGCATACAGGACCAGTGGTATTCGTTCATGAAATAGCATCCTGCCAACGTGGCAATTCCAGCACCAAGTGAATGACCTACGATGTAGAGCTTTCGCGGCCGCTCGTAGGGCTTCAAGAGGGGATCTACGTGTCGTTTAATGGTAGGAAGTGCCGCCAAGAAGTTATTGTAGAAGCCAGTGTGGACGCGAGGCTTGTACTCCCCGGTGCAACACAGACCTTCGAAGCCGGAACAAAATCCACTGTATCCTTTTTCGAGATCCTCTTGAACTTCCCAGGCCGAGCTTGTAGTGTTGAAGTTGGTAATCCAATCATACGCGGAGGTTGTGCATCGAAAGGAAACCACGATTATTTCGTCGTTGTGTGCAATGTATCCCTGGGTGTCGAGAAAATGCCCACCGGGAGTGATTCCGGCAACGTCGAGTTCCCAATCGAGCAACAAACCGCCCATGTCTTCTTTCAGAATGTTACGTAGAGGTCGGTGCGCTTGCTCATCCGAACCCGTGATGAGTGACATGCAGTGCAAGTGCCATGGATTTGCCTTGCTTACCTTCTTTAACGTGCCTGGTTTGTTATCCGTAATTGCCAACTCCGCCAGCATCAAGCCCATCAAGATCTCTTCTCGTGCTTTGCTCGTGAGCGGGACTTCCATCTTTGATGATTTCCCCATGACGCTCGTTGCTCTTGGGTTCCGCTTCTTTGTGCGTTCGAAAGAGTTCGATTGAATTGTAAGACCTTGGTTATTGCTGTTGTTGCTAATGTTGGGTTCCAATTCGAAGATGGTGATGATCCAACCGAAAAGAAGAAAGATGGAATGCAAAGGAAGAAGTGATTGTTTTTTGTGTTGGATTGATGGGCTCGGCGGGCGCGGTCGTCTCGCCGATGCTTCTAAGTACCATGGAGGGACCTTCGATTATCGTGCACTGGTGGATCGCTCGCAGAATACCCAGGCATATCATATCTGGGAGTGCCGGCGCGTATCATACGGTTACATGGATGATATGAAGCGCGGCTCGCGTGTGAGAATTAGATTGGATGGATACGTATCTACACATGCTTTTTGGCTATGTTATCATATCTAAATCTTCCACTGCCCATACGTACACAGAAGTGCTTCCATCCGTCCGTCTAGTCTAATCTCCTCGCTCTGATTGGTCCAAATGTTGCCACGTATGTTGATAACTGCGAGCGGGGCCGGCCATCAGAAACCACTCTCACTTTTTGCTCTTGCAAAACAAGAACATGATGATGCGGTCTCGCCGTGTCAACAACATACAATAGACCAAAGTAAACGATCGAGGCCAATCAACATACGGTACACTTGGATGGACGACGCAGTAGTCTGACACAGTCTGACACGCATCACGTCAGATAGATCATCATCCGATCATACCATCAACAACACAGAGGCACCACGCAAACATGTCATCCTTGGATGATGATGATGTACGTACACCAGTAGACGATGTACTAGTAGTACTGCTAGAGTACTACGATCAAAGTTCGCCAGAGCTAGCGGAAGCCAAAGAATGCATTCTTACCTTCTTCTTCAGATAGAGATTTCAAAATTCAAAATGATCATTATTGACAGCAACGAACAGTCGTGTTCTACGGTAGTATGTGGCGGCATTACAGTAGGTGGTGTCGAAAATGATCATGAGTCGCCAAGAAGGCAAGTCGTGGAATGTGAGTCGATACATGATTCTTTCAGATAGAGTACTACCGCAGGTTCATACGGGTAGCAGTAGTAGCAATGAGACTCTACTAATACTAAACACGAGTGTCAGGCAGCATGATAACACGTAGGCCACCACCACCAGCACCTGTTCGTCCCCGGAATTCAAGATTAGAACTACCACAGTACACACGACCACGTCGGTCTACTACTCGACTCCTTGCTGGTTGATTGATTCTTGATGGGTTGATGGATCATTGAAGGGTTCGCCGCCTTCTTTCTTCGTTCCTTCCTTCCTTCCTTCCGTCGTTGATAGCTGGTAGCAGCTGGTGGGATTGAATCATCATCATCATCAGGGTCGCCCTCTTCTTCTCGTAAGGAAATCTACTACTACTAGTAGTAGTAGAAGCTCTACTAGCTAGTAGTACAGTACCAGTAGGTTCCATCATTAGTAGTAGAGGGCTGCTAGGTCAGTCGTAGTAGTAGTAGTAGTAGTGGATGTATCGAGTCAAGAAGTAGGAAGTTTGCCCAAGAATTGTTGCTAGCAGCAGTGGTATGTAGTTCTAGTTGTAGTAGTACAGTAGTAGTAGTAGTAGATTGACAGCTTCATGGTTTGCTCGATAGAGTACTAGCTAGTAAGTAGTAGTAGGTAGTAGTATGGGACTGGTAATCTATCAATTGTTGTTTTTGCTGCTCTTGTTGTTGTTGTTGTTGGCATAGGTCGAACATTTTAAGAGTCACAAAGAAGGGAATGGTATGTTGGTGGTGGTGGTGGTGGCACCAGGAGGATCACGAAGCATCGGGGAAAGGGGTTTTCGTAACGCGTCACCCGATGTAGTAGTAGTAGTAGCTCTTGTAGCCAGTACTACGTACGGTGGGGCGTCTCTTGTTCTCCGGAGATGGATGGAGGGAGTAGTAGTCGCAGTTCGTCACGTTGTAGAGATGAGGGAGAGGGATTATCGAATAATGACAATAATAATATATATACATATTGAAATCATGATATATGATGATGGACAGGATGGAATTACACTCCTTGATGCAGCGATTGAACAAATTCATCAAGAAATCTATCATCGAGGTTATAAGAAGAAGAGATGAAAAATAGTGTGAGCAAAGACTATACTCGATCGTTCATTCATTCATCCGCATCCAATCCATCCATGCATTGATTTCACGCTTACCTTTGCAATTCCGATTCCGAATAATAAAAGACTTGTTTCATGGCCTGATCAGTAGGACTGGAGGTGATTGCTGGAATGGATATGACTTTGCTCACGACATTGCGAGCAAAGCTGACCTTGCGGTTGCGATCCTTGCCAGTGATGAAACCAATCTTAAAGTCGAGATAGTCGGCGTCCGAATAATGCAAGTAATACTTGTCCTCTCGTGTCGTGTTGGGTCGAGTGCGGACCTGTGTCACCACTGGATACGCAAAGGATACTGACTTGGTGGTGTTGTTTTTGTTATTCTTTGTCGGTGAAAAGAGGCAAGTATTGCTATCTTCTTCGTCTTCCACGTCCAAGGAAATATCCGTACTGGTGGAGTACGAGACAGTAGAGGCTGTATCATCATCATCATCATCATCATCATGATCGCTGCACGCTTTGGCGTTCTTGTTCCCCTTGATGAGATCCTTAGAGATACATGGCTGATGAAAAGAAGTGGCAGTGCTGGTAGTGGTATCTTTCACATCTCGTATTGTTAGCGGCTGTTTGGGAAGAGTATCACTGGAGGGAGGTGCGAGCTGTCGTCGCTTGCCCATCATGAACGCCGGGGAACAGCTAATAGCAACAGTATTAGGCGCTACTAGAGCACAAATGGAGGAGGCGAGAGTCGATAGAGTAAAGTCCATGCTGGTTGTGTTGGTGGGTCGTAAAAAGTAGGATGGGTATTATGTGTATGCTTTTGTCTTTGGCGAAGACAAGAGAAGGTGCGAATAGGTGAGCGATACTGTAGGCTGTAGCGGTGGACGGATGGAGGAGGCCGAGAGGAAAAGAACAAATAAAAACAACAGTTGGAAGATTTTGTGTCCTCCAGATGGTGGTTTTGGCTACGACTTCAAATTGATCGGGATCGACTGCCACGTCCACTGCTTACCCGGAAGTACAGCTGGCAGACCTTGCAACGTGGGTTATATGAACGAAGAGTGATAGTGGAGAATTTTGTTATGGGAGAATTTTGTTGAACATAACAATAATTCGTCTTCAATATCTCCGAAAATATCACACAATTACTATTATGATGTGTTGTAGTCAGTTTGATATCTGCTTCGATCGTAAACGGAAATGCAGGACGCTCGCGTTATTGAATGCATGTCCATTCCTTCTGACATCATCTGTCTTGGTTTTGACAAT
The DNA here is from genome assembly GCA_956465555.1 of Nitzschia sp. pyKryTriq1. Lineage (NCBI taxonomy): Eukaryota > Bacillariophyta > Bacillariophyceae > Bacillariales > Bacillariaceae > Nitzschia > Nitzschia sp. pyKryTriq1. The sequence goes on from OY101117.1 coordinate 23,171, forward strand.
CATTGTCACATTGTAGACAATATCGCGATGGATAAAGAAAAGAACACACTCTCCACGAACTTCGAATGCTTCTTGCTATTTCTCCGGTTTCTCCGGTTTCGATCGGTGGTGATGGTGCGGCGGTCTACTGCATGCGACGTAACGCAATGGATCTGGAGGATCCACTCATAACCTAATACAGTTAACGCTGGATAAAAGTAACAGTAACTGTAGGTACGAGTACCGGTAGAGTAGTAGACTACATGTCTTCTTCTTCTACTTCTACTACTACTACTAGAGTAGTAGTCTACTCTACTACTACTACGAGGCTGATTTCTCTCCGGTAGTCAACCTCGGCAGTACTCCTCGGCGGCAGCCTCGGATTACTGCCTCGGATGACTGCCGGCGCGCGCCGAGTAGCAAGACACATACTATGCATAGAGTAGAAAGCTCTACACTATTACTAGTAGTAGTAGTACATCGTATAGGAAACTTGGATTGTGTGAATCATTATTTCTGTCCGTAGTAGTTCCAGTAATATGTACTCTCCTCTAACCTACTGCCTGACTTTTTCGCTGCTTTACGATATACTACCTTTCCTAGCTACTAATAACTATAGCTACTCTAGCTAGGAGTAGAGCTCGTAGTAGTAGTAGTAGTAGTAGTCTCAGTTTCGTTTCCCCCCATTCTTTCTTATTCCTCCAGTTTCATCCTCTTGACGGCGTGTTCATCATACTCCCCTTCCGACGTTGACGACAACGACGACGACGACGCCATGATGTATTTGAGACATGGCAGGTGGATATCCTTTCCTTGTTCGTGGTCTCCATCACCATCATCATTGTTGGTAGTGGTGGTAGTGCGGCAATGGACTCCCAACAACAAGTAGTCTCGCTTGCCTTGGACTCGATCAAAGTACTCTTGCTCCTTGCTACCCTCTTCACTGGGTCGATAGATGTGACGATAAGCGTCCGAGACAGGGCCAGTGTAGACTTGCTCGAAACTCTTCTTGGTCTTGTCCAAGGCCGTCTTGACATTTTGAATCTGCCCTTCAAAGATCTTGCGTTGTCCACTCGATGGTGGAAGACGGGTCAACATTTGCACCGCCATGCGAATCTGCGGCCACTGCGTAAATACTCCATCCGACACGTGAGGCTTGCCTTGATCGTCAATCGAAATGTCCCATTCCAACTTTTGTTGATCGACGGCACTAAAGATGGCATTGTCCGAATGATCACCATGGGCAAAGATGCGATCCACCGTCATACCAGCAAAGGAAGATTCCAAATGCTGGACGAGTTGTTCGACGGTCAATTCTTGGTCGGGTCCACAAGCGACGACAATCTTGTCCCAGGAAGTGAACGTCTTGGGGTGCGCGAGTCCAGTCTCGAGCGCAATGGGAGGATCCGGACTAAAGGTCGTAAAGTTGCCCGACCCTGCCGCCAAGTTGATGTTGGAGTTCAAAAACTTTTCTCTACCTTGCGATTCCAAACCTAGAACGAGCTTGCAGAACTCGATATCGACGAGTCCACATACCATGGCGGTGGTAGTCGCGAGGGCAGGAATGATACGGCCGGCAGTGACCTTGACGGCATGACGGGGCGACAACTTGATATCATAGTTCCAAGCTCGAAGATTCGTGGCAGCCGTGAGGAAATCGACATGAAAGTTGGAATCATCATCCTTTTCAAAGTCATGTGGATGACCTTGTTTCAACGAAGACGCATCGACATTATAGAGATCAGCCTTGAGCTTTTCGGCATCGGCCGCCGCATCGCCAGAACCCGCCTCGTCGTCATTTTCTTCACTCAGATTGACATTTTCCGAAGGAGGCGCCCATTCAGGCTGTTGCAACTGTAGCTCTTGAACAATACTTTCAAAGGCGGCTCGGTCTCGCACAGGATCGAGACCCCATACGACCGCGTACAAGTTGGAGGTACAGTAGAGATACTCCATAAGTTCGGGCATTCCCGACGTCCAATCGACGGGACGAGGACGGCGTTTGGTACCGGTCCAAAACTTGGTACCACTGCTTTGTTCCATCACATCGGCCGAATGACACAAGTTCAAGACCGAAGTTCGAAAGTCTTGAATCAATCGATCAAATGCCACCTTGACACATGCTCCAAAGTCCAAGCCTGCTGCTGCTGCCGCTGCTCCTCCTCCTTCCGCTTTATTTTGTTGGAGTTCAATGTAGGAATGAATCATTTGAAGACTCTTGAGTTGTTCACCCGGTTCCATCGCATCGAGCTGCTCAAAGAATCCAATCGGATCTTTGCGGAACGTTTCGTATTGATCGGGACCGAATTCAAAATAATCGGAAAAGTAGGCTTGTTTGGCAAACTCGATGCAATGCAGGGGCAGAAAGGGGAAGGATCGGAGAGTGCACATGGCAATTTGCGTTTCATTTTCATCCGATTCCTTTCCATCATTATAGGTCGAAGTACGAAAGGGTAGAATCACTTCATGATTGCATTTCGTACCGAGCGTTCCACTTTCCAACAGTGGCTTGCTGTACATGAGACATTGTTGGTCGGTATATTTCCGCGCCATGACATTGTCCAAGGCATTCCAACAGACGGTGAGGGATTCCCAAAACTTGTCGTCAAAGAAATCTTCCGAATCGGGTCCGACCTTGGCTTCGAGTGCCGTGATTTGAAGTTGAGGATTCCATTCCTTGACGACCCGTGCGCCACTGACCGATTTGGGCGATCCGACATCCTTGTCTCGAAAGAGGAACTGTCGGCTCAAGTTGCTGACTTCGATCCGATCCATATCGGTCACATAGACATGGCCTTGTTTTCCCGTCGCGACGCCCATCAAGGCCAATCCTTTGAGATATTCGCATCCCAAGGCACCGCAACCAACCAAGAATACTTTTTGATTGGCCAGCTTGTGTTGAAAGTCCTTTCCCATGACGGCCATGGCATGATCGTAACGAGATCCAAACAAGGGACTAACATTCGATGCCTCTTGCGAAATCAGACAGGGTTCATCATGATGGATCCATTGCGAAATGGGAGTATACTTTCCGGTCCGTTTCAAGATTTCTTGTGCGGCCGCGCCTCCCAAAAAGGCACAAAATCCCGTCAATTCGGTCGCAAAGAGCTTGGCAAAGGATTGAATGCGAGACGCATCCAGATCTCGTGATTCTCCCGATGGAAATCCCCACTGAATGGTTTGAGCAAAACAGTCGGACGATTTCGATTCTTGCCGTTCCTTGGAGAGACGTTTACAAATGTCGACGAGTATGTCGGCGTCGTCATTGGAATGCAACTGCGGCCAACGGATATTTTGTTCTTTATAGAATTGAAGGACGCCAGCATAGGCCAAATGGATTTCAATCCCCTTGCCCTGTTCCCAATCTTCTCCCCGCAACATTTGAGGAACGGCCGGAGCCGCAGATCCATCCAGTGTCTCTCGCAAACTCTTGTATTCCTTGTAAACGGGAGGCCGGACTTGTTGAATCAATCCTCCTGCCTGGTAGGCCTTGAGATCGTCCATCGAAATGGATGGAGGCAGAACATTAGAGGATGTCGAAGTGGACGATGATGATGATGACGTAGATGAGTCTTCCAAAATCAATGCCAATCGATTAAACATGGTAATGGTACGGACTGGCAACTTCTTCTTGTTGTTTCCACCAGAAGCAGAAGCAGCCTCGTCATTATCATGTTGTTCTTGATAGAATTGAAATTGTCGTTCAAAGTTGGCGACGATACTTTGCGTCGATTGTTTCAAGATTTCCGTAAAGGTGACATCGCGAGTATCGACTTGAGCGGCGGTGGGACTGAGAAAGGCCACGCGTTGCACCTCCAAGGTTTGTCCATTCAAGGCATCCAAGGGCGGACGTAAATCATCGAGCTGGACCAAATTGCCATCGTCCAATCCATGATCCGATTGAGCGACCGTCACAATCAGAATCGTTCGATTCTTACTGCTATCAGAGTTTCGATCGACTCCTTGAATCTTGAGTAGATCGGATAGTTCCGATTCCATCATGACTTCGATATTGGAAATGGCCAAGAGTCGGGTCGGTTCTCCCAATTCATCGGTAATTTCATGATGAGGTCCAAAGTCGGAAAAGATGGATGCTGTCACTCCATGATTGCAAGCCAAGATAAAGGCCATGGAATGGGAACGACAATACTCGTTCAACTCGTACACATCCATACTACTACCGCAAGATCCCAAAATATCCAAGGACGTGACGACGACTACGGAATACGGACGTTCCGTTCCGGCCACATTGGGATTGCTCAAGACGCGTTCCACATCGGTAACATCGTCTGCCTCGACCAGCTGTACCTTGCAAAAGGGATTCAAACTCTTGAGTTCGGCCAGGCAGGCTGCCGCACGTGGTTTGCCGACATCGCTGGCCTTGACATAAAAGTTGCTGCCCCGATCGGCCGGAGTGGTGACGGTCGGATCCCAAATCGAGCACGATCCGACATTGCTCAGAATCGTATTCTTGCACGTTTCGACGCCGACGCCGCCCATACCAATCACCAAGACGTTCAAGTCTTTGATCCGGCCCAAGGATTCGGCGCCCCACGCGGCCTTTTGACGATCCAAACGCTCCGTCTCTTCATCCAAATCTTCTTTCCAAGCGCCCATCCAATCTCCCCAACTGGGAGGAGCTGCAGTCGTAGTAGACGGCGACATGATCGTTAGAGATAGCTAGCTCGTTAGCTACGCTTGGTATGTAGTACTTTGTAAGAGCCACAAGAGGATGCTGTATGACTCCTCCAATATGCACAACCGGCACAAGATTAAACAACAATACGAATGCTGATTGCGATGCCACATACAGCACAGGCAAGCCACAATCGTACGAAGTGTCGCGCGGGAAGGTACTAGTAGGTGCCATCGGCATTGTTATCTACAGTCATTATGTGTCGTGCGGGATCCCTTGCTTCTCGATTCCGCCGCGCGGTTATTGCCTTGGTACCGACCACAGACAGAACGATGTACTGAAGCTACGAAGCTTGAACGTACTTGTACTGTGTACTCGTAGATCTTTGTGCTTGAAAATGAAAATACCGAAATAAGCTTGAAACTTGAGTTCAAGCGGCCGGCGAATGCAGCGTTCGACTCACTCGATCGAATAAGAACGCACGATCTACTACTGCTACTGGCTACCATTGGCTACTAGTACTATGACCATACTCACAAGCGGTCAACACCTCGATCTTTCTTTCAAGCATAGTAGTTATTAGATTCTCCGTTTCGATCTCGAATGATGATGCTTTACTACTATCAATTTGTTGTAATATGATGTATTGGATTACGCTACATTACTTGACGACGTTGCGTTATGATCGATACGAATGAATAGGTACTAGTAGTACGGCCGTTCCACTATGATTTTTTAAGGGAGCATGACTCTGAAAAGGTAGCAGAACACAACGGAGAAAAGGAAAGCGATAATGGAGAACAGGAATAAGCGAGCAGCAGCAACAGAAGACAACGAAAGAACAACGGTGAGGAGAATGACAATGTTCTTGTTCGAACCTGAGGCGAAAGATGATATCAGCCATCCATCCATCCATCGATCCAGCATCAGTATTACAACAAGAACTTACTCGTCAATCACATGAATGACTCCATTGCAAGCTCCGATATCCGCGCTGATAATCATGGGCATGTCGGTACGAGGGTTGCCTGCTCCCTTTTGATACATGATCATGCCACTTTCGCCTTCACCGTGACGACAGACGGTACGACTATCGGCGCCATTGGCCATGGTCAACAAATGAGAGCATCCCAAATCTTCAGCATACAAGACATGATCGACAGCATGGAAGAGGAGGACGTTGGTCAAGAGCGCCTTGTCGGCCAGGACTGTGTTGAGTAGAGACGGATCCAATTCGTCAAAGGCTTGATTGGTCGGAGCAAACACGGTCCACATGCCTCCGCTCAAGGCATCTCCCAGGCCGGCCAAGGTGACAGCACTGCAAAGAGTCGAGAACTCGGACATGCCGCAAGCGATTTCGGCTGTTTTATTGTTGGTATTCGAAAGACGATTGTTGGTTTGTGTGAGAAGAAGAAGGAATCAAGGGCAGGCAGGCAGGCGACGAGTACTAGTAGTCCCAGCAACATGTCCTCACTCAGGATATAAACAAGAACAAGAACAAGAACGTACCGATCGATTGGCATTCGGGCGGGGGAGGAGGCATCACGGGAGCCATCATCTGGATACGACCAGGAAGCATCACCTCATCTAGTAGTAGCAGAGTAGAGTAGAGTAAAGAAGAGCGGTAAAAGAAATCACAAGTCAAGTGATTGTGGTGAGAGAAGAGGAGTCAGTCTGTCGTACTATATCGAACCATCAACAAGCGAGCATCATCATCGATCCAATAGGATCTACTACTACGTAGTACTTACCGACGACATGAATATATCCTTGGCAAGTCGGGATGTTCATTTGAATGATTTCTGGCATGTCGTTGGACGGATTGCTTCCACCCTTTTGAAAGTAACGACGCATCATACCTCCCTTGCAAACGGTACGGCTGTTTTGACCATTTGCCATTTCGACAGTGGCCGTGCATTCCAATTCTTCGGAAGACACCTTGTCGGGGACGGCATGGAACTATAGTATCATTGGAAAAACAAGAAATAACAACAAAGATGGTGAGCGAGGACTATCAAAAGAATATACTTCTTCTATACCGCAGCCACAAGATTTGTTTTCTTCTTCGTCATCGTCCATCGAAGCAGATATTCATGACGACGACTTACCAAAAGAATGTCCTGCAGAAGAACGGAAAGATCAAAGTCCGAGGAAGCGCGAGTGATGGAGAAATAATATGAGAAGCGCAATACAACTAATAGGCAATTGAAATACGAAACATGCATCATCATCATCATCAATCATCATCATCACGCAACGTACCGTCAACATGGTTTTATCGGCCAAGGCGTCATCCAACATTTCCTGTCCGAGTTTCATAAAGGCATCATTGTTGGGAGCAAAGACGGTCCAGGACGAGCCGGGTGCGCTCAAGGCATCCCCCAACCCGGCAGCATGAATGGCCGTACACAGGGTGGAAAAGTCGTCCAAGCTGCAAGCAATGTCAACTATGAAACGCATCAGCAAATCGAATGGCATTGAAATGGCATATGTGAGAATGAATCGACCGATGATGGAAGGAAGCGTGCGTGAGAGAAGAGAAAGAAGACGGATGCCATGATCGTTCGTTTGCATCATTTTCTTTGACGTACCGGCACTTTTGCACGCATCAGTGGCAGTCGCCGATCCAACAAGGGACGACGAGACGACGAGAGCCGAAAGAAAGCTAGCGATAGCAGTATGATGGTTAGTGGAAGAAAAGAACATGATAGAGGTAGTAGTTGTTGCGGTGATGATTCTTCTTTGTCGATCGATTTTCGATTGTCGATTTGCTGCTGCCGAGAAAAGTGTTCCAAGTGAGAAATGGCGATACGAATCCTACCATAATATCCATCAATCCATCACCAACCCATCATCATACCACCAGGTAAATCATCATAGATCTTCCCGAATCATCATCAGCTAGCAGCTACCAGTAGCAGTTTGTGGTGATGGATGATGATGGATGATGATGTGTCGAATGACGTTTCGAAGATCTACTATCATGTTGGGATCTTGGAGAATCCGTTGAGTGAGAAAGAGAAGGCAGTCTGCGTCACTCAGGAACTTTCTCCGCCGATCTCTTCGCACGATCGATACCGCTCCGGTAGTCTACAGTACTACTTGTACTTGTACTTGTGCTGTACTATTTGCATGGTATTTTGTACTACCGGTGCAGTGTGAGAACGGATGCAATGGCGTTTGTAATGCAACAGGAGAGCACAGGCGCCCACCAGTGTATGAAGGCGTCTGGGACATTTTTTCTGATGTGTGACGCACTATTTGAGCACAGGCGCCGATCTCTGAACGAACAGAGTTAGCCTGCCTGCCTCGCAAGTCATCAGATATCAAGGATGCGAGCGAGCCGCCGAACTACCCGCCCTTGCGCCGAAGAAGCGAACCTGAGCGAGCCGTCGTCGTTCATTATTGCCTGCCTTGAAAGAAATGACTAGAGGCTTATGATAGCACCGGTGGGAGTAAAGTTACTTAATGGATCGAAAGCATTATTTTTTCTTATCCGCGGAATCCAGCGAAATGGGTCATTTTAAAATGGAATGTCTGCAACAACTTCGCATACGCTCTAACTACCGGTATGGGAAAATACCCGGTATCAGCAGATCGTCTACGAGAGGTTTCGACGACGATGTTGCGACGCGCCCAAAACACCACAAACTTCACCAACACACCCATTCATATGGAGAACAAGAACCTTCCAATAAGCTAAGATAGCGAGAAGCATTACAGCATCTCTGATTCATCTGATATTCATTCCATTGTTGGGACTCACTCACTATATTAGTCGTGTGGAAGCGGTGGGGCACACCTCTTGACTACTACTACTCTACTAGACTACACCGGTACATCACGCAAGCGTCGTCAGGCTTTCGTAAAGTCTAGCACGAGTAGTTAACAACAACAACAACAACAACAACAACAACGTGATGCGCAACAAGAAGAGCCAAGAAAAGACCGTCCAGAAGAAATCAAAGGACGTAGTAGTAGTAAGCGACGGCGGCAGCAGCGGAGAACAAATTTTGAAAAGCAGCATCAGCAAGAATAATCAGAAAAGTAATTATCGATCCACCTCGACCATCGAAACGTTGCCAGAATTCGACAGCATCAGTCTCTGTCGATCATCGTCAGCATCATCAGCAGCAGCATCTTCCTCATCATCGTCATCATCAACATTATTAGTATTATCCATGGAGGATACTACTGCCAAGAAGAATGCTCGACGAAAGAAAAAGAAGAATGCAAGTCCTGCTGATGGTGATGGTGATGGCGACGATGAGGATGATCTACTATTAGTAGGCAAAGGCAAAAATAAGTCAACGCACAAAAAGAAAGATGCTAAAGGCAGTTCTAGTATGGACAATAATAAGTCATCAGGGCATCGCTCAAAGTCGGTAGAAGAGAAAAGGAAAACGTCCAAAGAGAGTGATGGTATGGACAAGTCAAAGCACAGAAAGAAAAAGACGTGGATGGAAATGGATAAATCCAAGCACAAAACAACTAGGAAGAACTCGCCGAGCAAAAAAGATGATGATGAGCAGCCGAACGCCGATGACGCCAGAGTCGAATTGAAAACTTCAAAATCAAAAGCTGGTTTAAAATTAACCCGATCATCATCATCATCTGGTGATGACGCGAAGAGAGAAACCAAGCGCTCGAAATCCAAGGAGAAATTGATTGAAAATAAGGTCACCAGCACCGACGAGAAGGCCGACGGCGTCATGAAGAGGGAAGTCAAAAGTTCTAAATCCAGAGAAAAGTTGATTGAAAAGAAGAACATCGACGACAAGGTCCAGCGACGTCAAGGCGAGAAGGAGGAGCTGAAACGATCCAAGTCCAAAGAGAAATTGTTACCGAAGATGAAAGATGCGCCTCGTACGGAAGAGTTGAAAAAGACTGCAATAGACAACAAGTCGAGCCACAAGAAATCAAAATCCAAAGAAATGGACAAGTCCTCGAGTCATAAAAAGAAAGCGAAATCCAAAGGCATGGACAAGTCTACTACTAGTCACAAGAAAAAGAAATCAAAATCCAAGCGCGACGAGGACGACGTCGAAAAGGATATGAAAAAGTCAAGCCATAAAAAGAAGAAGAAAGAGAAGAAGGAAATGGATAAGTCAAGTCATCGGAAAAAGTCCAAGAACATGGACAAGTCGGGACACAAAAAGTCGAAGAAATCCGATGATGATGATGATGATGAAGCAGCAGTACCGAAAAAGTCGAGTCACAAACAGTTCAAGGAATTAGTAGATCAAGAAGCAGCGGCGAAGGCGGCGGCGGCGGATTCCACAGCCGACCTCGATCAATCAAGATCGAAATTGGCCTGGTTCCACGAAGCCAACAAGACGAACGGAGACCAAGATACCAAGAAGAAACCTGGCAGTTTCCGACGAATCAGCAGATTCGGTAAACGACCAGGTGAAGTTGATGACGATGAGAATAAAAAAGGAAAAGATGGCGGCGAAAGCAGTGACGAAAGTAGTATGGAAGCGGATACGAAAAAGTCGATAACGGTACCGACACGGGCCAAGAAGAAGAACGAGTTGATATCGATAGATGATGACGACGACGACAGCAGTGATGAGAGTAGCGCAGCTTCGTTTGGTGAAGGAGACGAGGATGAGCCGTTTGTCCCCGTAACTGTGGCTGTTCATTCGAAGGAATCCGACGACGACGACGAGTCTTCGATAGATCTACTAAAAGATCCCGAGCCGGAAGAAGAAGAAAAAAAGGCAGCACCTCCTCCAATGGTCCCTCGACGTGGTCCGAACGGCTTGATGCTTTCCAGACAGAACAGTAAACAGTTTGGCCGAATTCTAATAAGAGAAGCCAGTGAGGCAGACATTTTTGCAGCGTTGGAAGCGGAAGCGGATGAGATCGGTCAAGAGAACCTACACAAAAGTCAAGAAGATTTACAGAGGAGCAAGGCCGACATTGTGAAAAAATGGAAGCTCGATGATGACGACGAAGACAATGATGATGTGTCTATCAGTAGTCACTCCAGCAACGAGGGGGGTGAAGCCAGAAAAGAAAAGAAAAATACAAAGCGCGTAACGAGAGGACTTGTTCGTACCCAGTCGGAGCGCAACAATAATAGTAAGATACAAACCTGGTCTTCTGTCGAACGGAAGCCAAGGCGGCAAATGCTGGCCCGCCAAAACTCCATGCCCGCCGTACGACAGCCATGGCAGCCAGGACAAGTTATCAAACCAATGGGCACCGAAGAACTTCGTGCTATGCTGAACCTCAAAGCTCCTCCTCCGAGGGAAACTGGTCGATTCGGGCTTGCATTCCGAGAAGACCGCGAGGATCCTTTCCGAAAGCAACGGTTGACGGAGAGTTTCAGCGACCTCAACTACACTATCCACTAGTAGTTCATGATGTTATATAGATGACAACGTCAATCGAATGCGAAAAGACTAAGTTCGAGTCGAGACTTTGTGGATGGCGGCGTTAGGTCGGATTGAATGTAGATTACAAATACTCTACTCCCACTACTACTACTCTCTGTAGTAGAGTGCTATGTTAGTAAGATCATGTGCATGGGAAATAATAATGCAGTGTTTTATGTGTATACTTTATGATATATACCATCCTCTACTCGTACAAGACACAACAACATACAACAACACCATACTACACATAATAGCTATATATCATCTATTTCAATTCTTCATATCCCACCCGCCGGTCTCGTCGCTTCCATCCTGCAACAACTCTGGTGATCTTGAGATTCTTTCGAAACGTAAAGAGTAATCCCGACAAGACAATCAATGCCGGCAAGATCAAATGAAGCAAGATATTCAAAGAATGATCATGCCGGGCTTGTTGACGCTTACTACTACTTTCTCTCCACGAAAAGGAGGGAATGTTGGGATCCGACAAGACAAAATCATCCGTCGCATCCCAACCTTGATATTTCCGCCAATCCAAGGTTCGTGGATCGGGATATTCTTGGACAATTGCGCTATAATAGTCGCCACCGTCACCATCACCATCACCATCACTGTCACTGTCACCACTGGTGGTACGATTGTAAATATCCAAACAGCTTCCATACAAGTCTTGGGACGCCACGGTGCGATTGGGAAGTTTGGGAATCCATCCTTCTCGGATACCTCTCAAGAAATCCCATTCGGCAAAGGCTCCTCCTCTATTAGTAGCATAATAATAATAATATTTGGAAAATGAATAGGAATAGGAATAGAGAGAGAGAGAGACGTAGTGTTGTGTTAGAAAGAAGTAAAAAAGACGAATTTGGACGATTGACGAAACAAGTTTGACTTGCTTGCTCTCTTGCTTGCGGATGTTGTGGTGGTTGTTGTTGCTGCTGTACTATCTATGTACTTACTCCATTTTGAAATTCCAAAAGAGCCATCCGCTCGACAATCCCGAATCTTTGGATTCGTACGTGACCATTTGGGCTTGGACAAAGTTTCTCAAAAAGGCCCTCCGTTCGACGGACAGGGTCCGATTCAAGAGGGGTGCCTCGCCCTGGGCGGCAATCACTTTCATAATGTGCGGCGTCAAGGCCGTCGGTAATTGATCGTACGCCGCACTCCATTCCCCAATAATTCTCGAAATGCCGGCTGCAGGCTGGGTATTTTCGAGAGGAGCATCGTCATAACAACAACTTTCGACGTCTTGTTTGCCATGTCGACAGACATAGGCAATGTGTTGTCTAGGAGTAAAGGCACGTCCTTGTTCAAAAAAGACATGATACGGATGACTGTCCAGGTATGTTTTGTAATGATCTTGTTCATCCGTCCAAAAGGACCCGTCATTGAATCGTCCGGCCCGGAACATGTCCCCGACAAAGACGGATGTTTCGGGACCTAGAATGGTCCGAACAATATTCAAGCCTTGATTGTAGTAATTCCGAAGGACGTCACCATCGCAATCCAAAAAGGGTTCATTCAAGAGACCAAATCCGGTAATGACATCTTGGAGTCCTTCATCGGCCATGGCATGGACGAGATCGGTAAGGATATCGACGGTACGTTCGACATGATGGGGCGATTTGGTCCATCCCAAGCACGAGCTACCGCCGGCACTCCCACCCAAATACTGGCCGGAATTGTCAAATCCATTTTCCGAACCGGGTGCACCGTGCAAATCGGCCCAAATTTCCATCCCCCCAATCTCCCGGACCCATTTGGCGAATCGGACAAAGTACGGCCACCCTCCCGGAATCCATGGCTCTCCCGGTCGGACATCGCCCCGAATCCAAAAGGATAGTGGAACCCGCATATGCGTCACACCCGCTTCTTTGAGCTTTACCAAATCTGGATAGGTCACAAAGGTATCCCAATGTCGTTCCATGTACATTTTGGCCAGCGTCCGATTATTCGCAAAGGCTTGACCCAGCGTCCACTCATCCATCGGATAGTCTTTGTACGGTTGCGAATTGAGGGGATGATAATCGGAATTGCCGTCCATGGCAATCGCAAGTGGTTGGACCGGTAGACACTGCGTCGGATCGCAAATATTGGACGTATTGTAGTTGGCATACGCATGGGCATTAATATCATCACCACCAAAACGTTCTTCCTTCAACGTCAGTACTTGCCCCGGATACCAACACAGGTCGCCTTGTAAATGACAAGTATTGACGGCAAAGAGATACGGAGTAATAAAGCGCTCGGCCATGAGCCATCCTCCGATATTGACTCCCCGAATCCACTCTTTTTCATGGTTCTGCGTTTGCTTTTGCTGCTTTTGCTGCTGTTCGTTGGACATGATAATGATGATAATGATGTTCTTGCCGTTCTTTCGTTGTTGTTGTTGTTCGTCTTCTTCTTGGCTTTCTTCTTCTTTGTTTGGATCAAGTACAAGGACAATGATACTGTAAACAGTATACTGCACTGTAATGCACTGTTCGTACAGAAGGAGACACAATAATAAGTGCTGTACCAGTTGTTGTCTTGGTGTTTGTTGTTTCGTTCGTTCTGTCAAGAGATGTAGTGCAAGGATAAGAAGACAACGACGCCACACGTCAAACAAAACCACCACGTATGCGCGCGGTGGGTATCTTTCTGGGCGAATTCTCATTTTTGATTCGCGCGGTTCTTGCTTCCTTGCGTGCGTGCGTGCGTGCGTGCGTGCGTGCGTGCGTGCGTGCGTGCGTGCGTGCGTGCGTGCGTGCGTCTGTCTGTGTGGACATTCATTTGGGGCTCGCTCGGCGTCGGATCATCGCGCCGGCCAATGGATTTCGACGACGTGTCTCTGCTCTGGACATGATCGATGACGTACTGGACCAGGTATGTACTGTACCAGGTACTGTACCGTGTGTGATGAAGGACTACGATCGGAGGAGTCGTCGTCGTCGTCCTCATTCGAGCGGAGTACTCATACGTACAGCAGTACAGTACTTGTAGAGCTACGTAGTACTACTACGGTAGCACCGGTACTGTAGTGTCACCAGCAGATGCTGCGTATGTTGCTGCTACTACTCTTAGAGTAGTAGTAGTAGTAGATTATCGGATCAACTCTTACTACTACTACTACTACTTCATTCTAGCTACCTAGCTACTAGCTAGGAGTACTAGCTAGGGGTAGAATACTACTTCGTTTCAAAAACAAAACTGCTACTACTAGGTACTAGTAGTACTAGTAGTACTAGTAGTACTCTAGTAGTACTATTTACTACTACTGTCGTTGAATTGATTCTTATGCTCCTCATCCAGAACCTAAGGAGTGCCTGACGCTAAGAATAACAAAAAGCAGTCAAACGCACCACCACAGAACACAATCAGTGTACCTGGTACACGAAAGCAGCAGAAGATGGTCGTCGCGATACGACTCGCTCTATCATACTAAACACGGCGCGTGTGCTGGTGGAATATAATATACTTCTATTGTGTATATAATATTATTGCGGCGAGGGGAGAAATGAATCCATCAAACAAACAAACAAACAAACAAACAAACTCGATGCTCATCAGCACTCCTACCCGCACCCACCCGCACCCATCCAGCAAACAAAGCGTCCGATGACCCTCCTCTCGCTTAAAATAGACGCCAAGCTTCTTGCTGCAAGCAGCTTCTTTTACTTGTCCTTTTTCGTTTCGACGGTCGTCGTGGTTGTCGTCGAAACCATCTTTTCAAGCTTACGACGGAGCTCTTCCAAGAATGCCTTTTCCATGGAAAAGGCGTGGTGGTAATCTTCAAATGCCAAAACGGTTGTCGACTGATCGTGCTGCTGCTGCTGCTGTGGATCTACTATTAGCAATTGTTCAAAGCCACGCTTCAACAGGTCTTCACACTTTGCAAACAGGCGTTCAATCTCGATATATAAATCCTTGCTTCCCTTGGCCATGAATCTCACCGAATGATGCTGGGATGAAGATGATGAGGATAATGAAGACGACATCCAACCACCCTTTTCGAGAGCCAGTTTGTGGTGAAGTCGTACGACCTTTCGCTGGAGCATGGCGGTTATGGACTGAATCTCACCAAGTATTTCTTCCACCGACTTTGCTGCAAGAAGAATGATGGTGGTGGGAGTATTATCTGCTGTCGTCGTCGTGTGCTGCTGCTGCTGCTGCTGCTGCTGCTGTGGAAGTGTACTAGTAGTAGTACGATTATCGGCTTTCTCGGTCTCGTCGCTGGTTTTGGTTTTTCCATTGGGCGAGCTGAGTGTGCTCATGACATTGCTGCTGCTGGTGCTCACAATCTTCTTCTGCTTGGCACTGGCCTGCCGAGACATGAAAAAGTCGCCCAGTGGGCCCGATCGCTGGCTTTCACTTCCTTTCTCCGACCAAACGAGAATGGAATTATCAATGGATGATTCGGCTTGTTGCTGTTGAGAGGTAGCATCTTCGGAAGGAGGGTCTAGTGTGGGGAGCTGTTGGTCTTCGGCAAATTTACAACCGAGGCTCTTTGCTGGAAAGGGAGTCATTGGTGGTGATGCCATCATGCTATACGTGATGGACGACGACTCCTCTTTTCGGCCCGAGTTGCTCTTGGGTTTGGATGGAGACTTGGAATTTTCATCGTTGGGAACTGGAATAGTCCGATTCCGTGAGCGACGGGATGATCCTTCTAATGACGAGGCTTTGGAGATGTGATCCCGGAGTGATGTGGCACTTTTTTTGATCTGACGCTTGGCAATTTTGGTGGTCTTGGAGGCCGCCTTGCGAGTACGGGAAGCGATTTTGGAAAGATATGAATCCGACTTTGGTTTCTTGGTCTCTTGTTCCTCATGATCGTCTTTTCCTTCCATAGTTCGAGTCGACGATCGGCGAAAGGTAGGAAGTGACGAAGATGATCGTGGTCCTCTTCGAACAAAAATGGAACTGCTGCTGACCGTCTTGGGTTTATCCTTTTTCGTAGTGTCTTTCTTCGGCCTCTTTTCATCTTGGATCATCACCATGGTCGGCGACATTGCTTGTTTCGGGCGAGTCCTTGTTATATCGGAAAGGACTGAAACAAGGGAAGAATTGGAAGACGGTGGCATTGTCTTTGGTTCGGCATTCGGTGTTGATACCATCACCGGAGCAAGGTCCTCGATCAGACTAAAGTCGTGACTGCTTTCGAGCTGTTGATTCGTCGGCGGGGCGTTCTTCTCCTTCTTGTTCTCATTGCTTTCAACAAGTGAATGGATAGAAAACGAGAGCGCATCCGAGGGTACATTGGGATGCTGTTGTTGTACTACGGGACTAGTAGTAGGGCCGCTGCTTTGCTTGAGAAAGTCTTGCAGCTCGGCGGCTACGTTTCCACGCCTCGGTGTATTATCAAAGTTCGCATGCTGGTGGTGGTGCTGTTCTCTTCGGGATTTAATACCATTGTGGTTGTAACTCGACTTTGATTTTTTTTGTTTGGAATTGCCGGCTGATGGAAGACCGTACGGCCATGGTATCCCTTTCAACATGGTACTACTGGCTTTGTAGTACTCGCCGACGGCGTGCGCATAGAGCAACGTCTCGAAGTAGTGGTCTCCTCTTCGAATCAAGGCACATATTCCTGAAGACAGGAGCTTGCGACCTTGTCCTCGCATCCACACATTGCCAAGTCGATCGGCTTCATCCCAATCCAACAAGAGGGGCGATGTATAGTCGCCGCCTTCATTCTCGTCGACTTCGTCGTCGGAATAGTCCTTGTTCTTGTGGTTATTCTTGATAGCGGCCAAGCACGCCATTTTCCTCCAGAGATAAGCAAGGTCGGGATTGTCTCGTCCAAAGGATAGCTCTTCCAATCGAGCTGCATTGTGATACTGGAAGAAGGCTTGCTGGCGTCGTCCATATCGGCGGAACCAATCGCCTTCCATCTCGTATCGTGTTGACAGAAAGAGGTCCTTTTGAATACCCCCGATTTGCGACGTCGTCAATCCCCTCGCCAGCAAGAGGTCTCGAAGTGGACCTGCAATATTTCCGTTGGTTTTGGTTCCATACAAGATAATTTGAATACGGAATTGAGCTCGATACATGACGACAGCTCGAGGTTCTTGGATATTCCGATAGGCGTTGCCCAGTGAAGCGTACGTGAGAGCCGCCACGTGGTTGTAGCGACCCAAGGCAGTCTCCCGTTTCGAAAGCGACTTCATCAAGCCTTCAAGATACGGTTCATATTTACTTGGATCTCTGAAGAATGCCGGAAAGTTATTATCATCGTCCATCTCCACCGGCGTAGTCAGCTTTTCTTCTTTTGTTGTTGGCGAAAATTCGTTTTGTGCTTTGGTCGTATCTGGTCCAAAGTCGACTGCACTTTGTTCTTGGCGATAGTCGACGACCTCTTTCCACGGCCCAAGTTTGTCGTTGGTCTCTTGGAATAATAATAAGGTCGGAGCCGTCATTGAATGCTATACGTTGATAGTATGAGATCAGTAGTGTCATAATGACAACGACGACAATACCAGTGGTCGTTGGAAAAACTGCTGCCGATGTGGAAAAGCAGTGATGTGCAGCTAATGTTTCGGTTCCACCTCTTTCGTATTTTGTGGAGGCAAGAACCGTTCCGCATCGTTTCATGTCTTGCCCGTAATCGTAGACCAAAGCCGTCAATCGACATTTAGGGCGACCTTTCATTCGGTAGATAAGCCCTTTACTCGGGAGTCAAAATACATATGGCAAGTTTTCAATGGTATGGATAAGATGACGCGGAGTTGAGACAAATTTGAAGAGCGAATGTGCGTCTTATTATTTATTTTTGCGGAAAGCAGGCTATGCACATACGTTGAAACGAGCGTGCACGCAATGATGCTTTCAGAAGAAAACCGGTAGGGCCTTTTCCGAGCACTCACGCATGATGCTGTGGCGACGGTTGATTACATCATTCTTGTTGTTGTTCGTACTACTGCTACTACTACTACTACTACTACCGGTACTACCAGATACGAGCATCGTGTACGTACCGGTTCGTACTTGAGGCGAGAGAGGGGACCAGAGGACAGGAGAGAGGGGAGGAGAGAGGGGGGAGGAGATCGAAGTTGGGGAAAGCTGAGGTAGCGCAGGCCAGACGGCTCAGAGTGAACGATTCAAGAGAGAAAGCTGCGGCCGGCTCCCGATCGCTGGCTGTTCGAGCCCAACGCTCGACAGCAGCGGCCGAAGCAGGAACTTGGACCGCAGCAGCCCTTCTCCTCTTGTTGTCACTTTGCTAATCTCCTTCTGCCAACGGTAAGACCCATCGAGGCTGATAGCAACGCTATCAGTGGAGAAATAGTTTAGTTAAAATGGCCCGCCCAATCCCACCCGCTGGTCTTTCGAGACCTCCATCTCGGGACTGTTCCAGTCCCACGGGGCTGAGGGCGGCCAGACCTTAGTAAGTCTGATCCATGCCTCCAACCCCTTTTGTATTTCCTATTCTGGGCCGCGCGGACGAAGCTGACCTGACGTAGTCGTTGTTAGACGGGGGGGAGAAGAGGGGGGCGGGGAGGCTAGAAAAAGGGGAGTGGGTGCAGAGTCTTTTACGATTAAATATGCGAAGGCATAATAAGATGACATTTTCTACTGAATCAAAAATGTCTTCAATCCGGTCACTACTTGGTACGAACATCTATTGCCACTATGACTGTTATTCTTTTTGTTGTTGCGATGCATGCAGAATTATTATGAGCAGTACGAGTTGTTCGGAAACAGAACCATTTTTTGGTCTCCCGTCGCCGCGCACGCGTGTATTTCAAGTATGCAGCAACTAAAAAAAGCCCATATTTTTCATCCAAATCAGATCGTCATCATGAAAGGATCATCATGTTAATCTACAGTCGACAACCACAACCACAACCACAACCACAACCACAACAACAATACCCACAGCCACAACCCTCTCCCTATTGCACAGTCTCCAACCAAGCCTACGACAACAACTGCTCCCTGTACTCCCAGTATCTGTACCAACCGTACGAGCAGTATCAACAGTCGCCGTCGCCGCCGTCGTCGTCCATACGAAGGATGCCAGGTAATACCAGTAATGCCTCTTCTTCTTCTGCTCCGCCTCCTCCGTCTTCGTCTTCTGCCGCCATCGTTGCGTCGATCGTGGCCTCTGCTGCGGAACGAATTGGAGTGGATCCTCAGGATTTGATTCAGAAACTACACGCCGAAAAAGGTATGTACTGTGACACTATGATTGTATATATGATGCTGTCTGCAATGTGTATGTTCGTGCGTCGCAATGTGTGTAAACGAATAAATATTATGATGTATTCTCACGACGCGCTTGATGTTGTTGATGATCTTGATGCCGTCCGTCCGTATAACTATATAATAAAATATTTTGTTCTTTTAGTTTTGGAAGAGTGGCAGCTGGATTATCTGGACAGCCAGCAATGGCAAATGCTGGGAGCACCCATGGGCCTTGTTGCTTCTATTCGAAGATCCTTACATGAGCGAAAGCAGCAAGTACTACTTTTGCAACAGAATCATCATCATCATCACCATGAAGGAATGGATACCTTGACTCCGCTGCCTGATGCTGCTGCTGCTGCTGGAAATAATAATTATCGTCATACCGGCGGCGGGCATCACGTCAAATCTAGAACGGCCGATTCTGTATCAGTATCACTACCAGTATCGCTTTCTCCTTGCCGCAATACTCCTAATCGGAGTGTCTCGGCCGGTCATCATCATCATCATCATCATTACTCTCCGACTCGCAGTGCTGCGGATGGCCAATCCATCCAAACGGCCCTGTCTAACGACTCCATGCCTCCTCCCATGCCGATTCGAAAAGAATCTCAAGGTGTCAATAACAACAACAACACAAGTTATTCTTCGTTTGAAGGGGATGAGTCTTCTTCTTTATATTTCGGACTCACCGGCAACACAAACCACACGACTCATTCGTCCTTTCAAGCGTCGCATTCCGAGTTTTTACCACCCGGGGGTGCCGCTCCTCCCGTCTTGCCCCAACGACTCGAGAGTGCCGGAGCCGCATCCTCCGTCGCATCCTCCGTCGCATCCGTCGCATCCACCTCATCACCATCATTGGCGGCGAATCATAATAATGATAATAATAACTTTCCTCCCGTGTTGCCACAACGATTGGCAAGTGCTGCTGCAGACAACATCACCACATCCCTCAGCTCCGTCTCGATGATTTATTCTACTTCTTCTTCGCCAACAACAGCAACAGCAACAGACAACAGCAATACTGGTGGTCGTACTGCTAATACTAATCCTATCAGCAAAAGCAGAAGTATGAGTCCCAATGTACGAGGAACGTATCGACAAAGGGCGTATTATGGAGAAAATGATAACGATGATTGATTGATTGATTGAATGAATGAATGAATGATGGAATCATTCATTTATTAAATATTGCGAATTGTGAATTGATGGACTGAATGATTGATGGATTACTACTCTACTAGTAGTACTAGCTCTAGTAGAGTAAAGTAGATGGATCGATACTACTCTCTACTAGTAGACTACTATATCTAGACTAGATAGATAGATTAGATGCATAAAAAAGGAGGAGGAACAACAAGCCGCAAGCAAGGACAACAACAGCATTTGCTACTGCTGGCTTCTGTTTTGACTCACTCACTCCTCCTCGCTCGTCCCAAATCATATACTATAAAGCAACAAATGACTACTAGTAGTAGTAGTACTACTAGTAGCTAGTAGTAGTACTACTCTAGTAGTAGTAGCTAGTCGGCCCTACACGTGGCAAGTGTAGCAGCTTTAATTTTTGCCAATACTACTAAGGCTACACCTTAGACACTTCCTACCCTTGTTACTGTCATTGTAACAAGAACATTTGTGAAAAGCGGAACGGATTTGCCCCAACTACAGGGGCGGTAGAGGTAGTGGCGTTTTTCCGGAGTTGGGGTTTTGCCGCCCGCGGCTGCGCAGTAGGAATCCTACGGGAGCCTACGACGACAACGATGACGACAATCCCCAATCCATTTCCAACATCCAAAAAGAATTCCGACATTCGATTTGGCACGTATAACATCCAAAGTGGCCGCAATGGCCGCCTTGAGACCTGCCTCCGAGCGATGGGGCAGATGGGGCTCGACTGGGGTATCCTCACGGAAACCAAGCTGACCGGCGGCATCCACACTCGATTCTCTTCGGATTATCATGTGTTTGCCACCGATGCAGCGAGCGCGAGCCAAGGAGGAGTTGCTCTCTTTTACCGGGAGTCTTCTTTATTCAGCATTGAATCAGTGCGGCGTCATGGACCCAACTGCCTCAGCTTCCAGCTGGTGACAGGCGAGAAACGACACCACGTTGCGGGGATTTATCTCCCCCCATCGGACACCGACCACAATGCCCTGGAGCATTTAATTCAGGTCGTCGACACTTGGCCCTTTGGGAGCACCCCATTGGTACTAGGTGACTTGAACGCTGACCTCCGGTCCCCAAGGACGGAATGGGCAGCGCACATATCGACCGAGATCTTATCTCGAGGCCTGGGCGATTTGCTTTGCCATTACAAACCGCGTCATCGAGACAAGGATTGGACGTGGCACCACAGACGCGAGGATCAGATGATCACAGCGCGTTGTGACTACATTCTGGGGAGTGGAAATGACCATCAGGTAGCGCGCAGGATTGCGGTGCGCCTCCCGAACAAGCTCCGAGACGGTAGTTGGGACTACCCGAGGATCGAAGTTGCCCGTAGTGAAGCAGGGCTTTACACCATCGAGCATTACATCGCAATCCGACAGAGCAATTTCGTCGACAAAGTGGCAATCCGCCCAATCAAACAGTTATGTGACAATGCAACCCGCCGGAGTGGAGACTCTAGTAGACTCTACTGGTGGACTCAACCAACCCTGGAGCTAGACGAAGAAGCACAGGCGGCCGTGGTATCCGACCAGGAATCCGACGGGGAACAAGAGTAGGTAGTCTAAGAACGCACTTAGTAGTCTAGTCTAAGTGCCTGCGAGCCTCTGGTGGGATTGATATCCCGTTCTAACCACGCTCAATGGGACTAGAGACAGTTAACAACAACAACAACAGTAGTAGCTAGTAGTAGGTACACTACCTACTCTAGTAGTAGTAGTAGCAGTAGTACAGTATTCGTCCAACTACTACTACTAAATTATACTACGGTAGCTAATACTCTACTAGCTCTAGCTAGTAGTAGTAGTAGTACGAGGAGTAGAGCAGTAATCCTCTGCGGAGCCTCGGATTACTGCCTCGGATCATGACTGACGGGCGGGCGCCGAGTAGCAAGACACATTCTATATAGAAGACTAATACCGTACTCTAATAGGTACGTTCGTAAAATAGTGCGCCCAGAGTAATGTAACCGACAAAGAAAGTAGCAAAAATGGCATCTCCCGAACCAATCCATAGCCATGTCCATGATGATGATGATGATGATAGTGATGATCTGCTGGGGCCTGTGCTTGTGCTTGTGCTTTTACTTGTAGCATCGCTACTGGTAGCAGTGGTCGAATCGTCGTCGTCGTCGTCGTCGTCGTCGTCGTCGTCATTATCATCATCAAGAATGTCATCCTCATTGTCGCTGCTGCTGCTGTGTGGTAATACTAGTAATAATGATTTCATTCGTCCATCACTATACGCCCACGGTAAAATTCCAAACTTGACCAACGTCAAGAGACCCAAGAACAACCACTTGGCGATGAGTACTGCTGGTGGTGGAGCAGTAGCAGCAGCAATAGTAGTAGCAGTACTGCCAATACTAGTAGTGGTAGTAGTAGTAGCAAACGATGCATAAAAGAGTCCGGCACCACCCACCAAACCTCCTACCGACAATCGATCTTGGATGGGAATTTGTAGCAAGGACGGACGTATCCACAAACTGGCCGCCAAGACGATGTTCCAAGCGCCCGCCAGGATCCAAAACAACATGATGGTTGTTGGTGCCGTCCATATTTCCGAACGAATCATCATCAGGGGAGCTACTATTTGAGAGGATATGGCAAACCATATCGTGTACCAAGTCACGCCAAAGAGGAGTGACTCTTGTTGGGACGGACGGGACATCATTTGTTGTAGCTGTGAATCGGCGGCAACGTCCTCATTGGGGTCGTCTTTTGGCGTTGCCAATAAGACCAGGGAGCAGGACATTGGCTCATTGAACATCATTATTTGTCGTGATGGGGCAGTAATACAAGTATTCCAAGTATTCGCACTGACGATACTGATGGTGCAAGGGTAAGCACTAGCATTGGCATTAGCATTAGCGTTCTTACGGATAGCAAGCCTATTCTTCGGCGGCCAATAAGGCAGCACGAACGCGTCGACGCAAAGAATCATCAACATCCCAGCATCCTCACTTTGATTTGTCGAACGGAGGAGAAGGAAGACAAGAATGATGATGATGATGATGCTTATCCCGCCTCGCCACGACCGTCGTCGTTGTCGTCGTCGTTGGGATCGCACCAGCGGTGTCATTGTTTGTGACTTTATACAATCCCGTGAAATATAGCTAGGGATGGGCGGATGAAATGAAAGCGAATGAAAGAACGGATGAATGAATGAGTTGAATATAATAGAAAATAGATGCAAAGAGCAAAGAGATATATCATTTTCGCCGCATAGTTATTTTGTGATGTTTTGTCCGATCATCATCACAAAGGATCTACGACTCATGCGAATACACCTGAATCATCCGTTCGACTTCTTTGATTGATTGGAATAGTACGTGTACTTCTAGTAGTAGAGTGTGAGCAGTGAATCATCAGTCGTTTCTTGTACTACTACGGTAGCGCTGGTACAAGCGTCCAGCCGCTGCTGCTTGTTGTGAGACAGCCGCGAGACCTGCGCCAAACAAATTGCTATCTTCGTCCCTCAGGGTCAGCTGCTGGTGGGTGGAACAAGGTGTCGGCCTCCGACGGACGATTCTTCCGCTATTAGGAAGCCACACATAAGCCCCGCTGTGAAGTTGCGTCTTATTTTAGTTAGCGCAATTAATGCGGCCGACCGCGGAGCCCGGCGTGGTGATAGCACCGGCAGAGTGCACCTTGCCTTCGGCAACGACAACTCTACTAGTAGTAGTAGTAGTAGCTCGGCTGCGCCTTCGCACCTCACGTTACGCTGTCGGTCTACTACTACTACTAGTAGCTACTAGTTGCTACTAACTACTACCGCATCATCTGGCACTACTCTACTAGCTCTACTACTGGTAGTAGCAATAGCAATAGCAATATCCTTTTAACGGGGTCTATCAAACGCCACACCGGAGGCTAGGACACTCGACGACTTTATCTAGACTCCCCCACGGAGTAGACTCGACCACGAGTGAATCTCTTTTGCTGCTGGGGCTGTTATCACTAATAGTAGTTCCAAGAGCTCTACTACTACTAGAAGAAGAGTAGAGCCTACGACTTTATCTAGACCTCCACCACTGCTCTACTCGTAGAGTACTACTAGAGACCCCTCGACGAGGAGTGAATCTCTTTTCCTGCTGGGGTTGTCACTAGTAGAACGTACTACGAGTAGGAGTGGAGTAATAGAGAGCAGAACTCGTTGTCCGGTTGCGAGGAGGCCGTCCGACGGTAGAAACGCAGAGGAAGCAAATTGACGAGAGCTCAACACAATGATCTACGTACTACTAGTAATAGTACAACAACGAGAAATAACATCATTTCCTTGCTGCGCGCGATAAACCACAATTTATTAGCTACTATTCTTGTCGAGCCAAACGAGAAGGAGGAGAGGAGCTTCGTCGAGGCATCGTAGGAGGTCCTTGACTTCGAACAGGAATGGTGGGAGGACCGTTGCTACTAGCACCGCCGCCACCACCACCACTGGTAGAAGCCAAAACATCCTTACCACCAAAGCGTATATTGGGTTCCGCACCAAAGAAAAAACTATTGATCGTGGAATTGCCGTCGTCACTGGCACCATCGTCTCGCCCGGATGGATTCAAAAACTCGAATCGGTTTCGAAGCTCGGTGGCTTTTGCGAGTGCACCCCAGTCATGGTAAAGCCAGAGAGCATTCTCCATGTACTCATGAGAAAGCCTCAACAACCGGTCTTGTTCCGATAATCCCTTATGGTTGCTCACTCGAGACGAACTCGTGGCCAGCATCATTGCGCACTGCTCGTTCATGATTGCCTCCAAGTGTCCCAACTGAGCCTTGGAACAAGCGGAAATGGCATCGTCGTAGGCTTGTTTCTTATTCTTTTCGACAGCTCGGAGACACAAATACGCTGGCCGAGCATTCAGACTTCCAATCGATTCGAGCTTGCGAAGCTCTTTCATCATAGCTTGACCTTTGCTCAGCATCACCTTATCACGACGCGTTCGACCCAAAGTTAAAGCGGAAAGACCATGGAATGTGAGTCGCAAATGCTGGCGAACCAAGGGTAGATCAAACAAGGGATAGTCGTCGAGACGATCCATCATGGTCACCATTTCCACCTCGTCTCGAGAGACGTAGGCGAGAAATAGTCGAAAGATGGCACTATCCCGCAACGCCATCTCTCGGCTGCGTCCGTGCAGGTCTTGCAGGATCTGGTCTTCGGTCATGACGGCCCGACTGCTCATAATTGCACCGGACGATAACTCAATGGCAGTGGTAGTAGTAGTAGCCGTTTTGCCTTGTAAACGCCAGACGAATTGAAGACACAATTGAAATATGGCGACAAAACTAGGCCGACCGAGCTGTTGCGCCTTGCCTTGAAAAAGAATTAACTTGGGTTCCAAAAGGGCGTTGAGTGGCAATCCACTGGCAAAATAGACGAGAGGAAAGTGCATGGCCGACGTCAAGGCGATTTCGACATTCCCCGCCGCCATGGCCAATCGGTAGTTTACGAGAAAGGCGTCCATGGACTCTAGAAATGGTTCCTTCAAATGTAGCATTCCGGAATGTAGAATCAATCGGCTGGTGGCATATTCTGATCCTTTTTCGTTGGGAAAGCGTTCGTAGAGCTTGCGCATGACTTTAGCGAATGAATAGGCAGCTTGTAGTTTTCCTTCTCGACGTAAATCCCCACAATGGTCCGACAGAATGACTAGTAGATACTTGCTGACTCCTTGTTCGACGGACAATCGCAAGGCCCGGAGGCATGCAAATAGATGCAGCGGTGCATTGGATGACATGTTGCTGATGAAGATCAGCTGCGACAAGAGTTTCATCTGCCAATCGTCCTCCATCACTGGGAGGCTGGCGAGGCACGAGATGGGCCTTGCTCCGAGTGCGACCTTGAATCGAAGTCTTTCTTTGAGGATATCAGCAGCGGTAGGATGCTCTGGGATCGTTATTTGACCGTACTCGCTCAACAATTTGGCTGCCTCTTTGGCACCCAAGCTACGGTCATCGTCATTCGTTTTGACAATCATTTGAATTCGGGTGTAATGAGCGTCGGCCATGTCACGAGTACACTTTGCCTTTTCCAAAACCAAGCCAATGGCTCGCTCGGTCTCGGCATGATTCCCCAAAATAAATTCGGTCTCCAAAAGGCGATTGTAGAGATTCAAGCAAAACGCGTATTCTTTCTTCCAGAACGAAGTAGAAGGAGAAGAATCGGTATCCTCGTCATCTTCCTGGTGGATGGCTTTGGCCACTATCCGAAAATGGACGACAGCTTGTTCGAAACTCGCCTTGCTCAAACAAAGGCATCCGACATGGCAGTTCGCTCGTAGAAACTCCATGCGGGCAGCATCCTCGCTACGCAATGGGTGATCGATGGGGAGACTATTCAAATGATCCACTGCGACAAAGTACAACCATTCTCGTTCCTTGCTCTTGTTGCTATCGTCCGTGTCCCAAGAGTCCTTCTGGTGGTGACGGTGTTGCTGGTCGTTTCGAGCTACTACTAGACGAAGGAGCTCTCGACCAATCTGTCCTCTCAACGCATCTCTCTTGGTTCCCATAGGAATCATGGCGTACGCAGCCTCCTGTACCCGATCGTGAGCAAACTTGAAGTTTTGAATAGGACTCGTAGTAGTGCTACACCCGCTACTACTACTCCTACTACTATCCTTCAATAACAAGCCCTGTTCGACACCTTGTTCCAAGAGTTGTTCCAACTCTTTTGGAGTTCGTACCATCATACTCGGTGATGAGGAAGTGGTACTCGTAGTCAACCCAGCAGCATCCTCCACTATGACGACAGCTTGCAGACATTGAAAAAGTATCAGGGTATCAATCGAATGTCGAATGTACGAAGCAACAATGAGTGCTCTTTGCAAATTTCCATCGTCCAAGTACGCCATTTGATCCTGTACCATTTGAAGAATATCGGATTCTTGTAGTACCCCCGCCACCAGAAGACCATCATCAGCATTTCTAGTAGTAGTAGTACTCAAATTCAATCCCGCTGGATTGAATTGCCATTCAAACCACATGACATCATAATAGATAATGTTGCGTCGTACCAACGATTCCATGATTTGACGAACATAAAAGATATTGCCCAAAGTTCGGGAATATATAAATTGTGCCAAGGGTTCCACTTCTTCCAATAATAAAGATGATGGTGATGGTGACAATGGTGATGTTGCTGGTGATAATGTCGCAGCAGGATCGACATCCTTCTCATCGTCATCGACAACCTTATCGAGTGTTTCGGCCACAAATCTCAAGACTTGAGAGGGACTGAGATTTCGAACTGGAATCTTGGTAAATGTCACTCCTCCTGCTGCTGCTGCTGCTGCTGCTGGACTTGCAGTAGTAGTTGTCGTAGAAGAAGGAAGACAGGAGAGTATCGTGTCGATACTCATGATACTACATGCTGATCGAGAAGTACCCGTCGAGTTGGTGGTGGTGGTGGTAGTAGTAGTAGTGGTAGACGCGCTTCGAATGGCCCCAATAAACATCCAAGGAGGCATGGTGCTGATGGTATCATCTTTCCATAAACATTGCAACAATTCCAGAGAAGAAGAATCCATCCATTGTAAATCATCGAGAAAGAATACCAATAGTACATTGGAAGAATCAGTTGTATCATCCTCCTTGTTCGTGTTGTTCTCGTTGTTCTTGTTAGCCTTTTGTTGTTGTTGTTGTTGTTGTTTCCGAATGATCATTTGTAGAAATGTCGATACCACCATGGCAATTTGACGAATATCGACGGTAGCAGTAGTAGTAGTAGCAGTGGTAGTGCTGGTGGCGGTGGCGGAAGAGGAGCCAGGCGTTGAAGCAGCGGAAGTAGTAGTACTACTACTACTACTCGAAGAGTAGGAAGAAGACAAAGAACATAACGAACGGGGCATCGTCTTTGTCTTTTTGCCCCAGAAGGACGAACGAGAAGAAGCGAGAAGATTGGTGGTGGTGATTTTTTTCCGATTGGAAGTGACGAGAGTATTGATACTGCTATCGTCGTCCACGAGTAAAGTTTTGTTGGTTCTTCCTTGCTCTTGTTCTTGATCTTGTTGTTGCCCTAGTTCTTGTTGTTGACGTTGTCTTCTTCTTCTTCTTCTTTTTCTTTTGTCGTGGATGGGAAGAAAGGGTGCTAATCCAGGTGCAATCTGGACTAGCAATCGGATATCCTCTGGAAGTAGTAGAGAATGATGATGATCTTGTTGTTCCCAAAATTCGTCTCCAGTTTCTTCTTCTTCGTCTTCTTCTTCATGATCTTCTTCACGATCTTCTTCATCGTCTTCTTTTTCGTCTTCTTCTGACTCGAGTATACAAGACGAAGGTGCAGTAGTACTACTTGTACTCGTACTCATACTCATACTTGTAGTAGTACTTGTAGTAGTAGTGTTGGAGCGACCAGCACCAGCAGCATCACCACCACCATCGTAATAATACTGAGATGCCAGCATAGTCAATGCTTGAGCGATTCCACTGTAGGGGACAACCACTGCTGCCGCCCCCGATGAAGATGAGGCCGCCGCCGATGACGATAAAGCCGACGAGGACGCCGCTGCCGATGACGCCGAGTCGCGAGGCTCATTGTACTTGCCCGAGCAGAAAAGAAACATGGGATGTGACGATGATGATGATGATGATGATGATGATGCTTCTGCTAATTGACGACGACGAACATGAGCAAAATAATGATGGACAAGCTCGGATTTCCCCGAGCCCGAGTATCCTTCCAGCAAGACAATTTCAAGCTTCGTCTTCTTCTTCTTCTGGTTGTTGGAAGTAGTAGTAGTAGTAGTAGTGGTAGTAATAGTATTGGTGGTATTTGCAGAAGAAGAAGAAGAACTTGTAGTAGTAGCAAGAACGAGCCGAGAAATGATTTCATCCAGCTTTTGTAGTTCCTTTTCCCTTCCAAACAGTTTGTCTTTAGGAAAGCGTAATAGTAATGTTGTCCTCGCCCTCCCCTTGTTTTTGGATAAATCGTCGTCGTCGTCGTCGTCGTTTTCCTCGTCGTTTTCGTCCTCGTCCTCTTCACTTGTTCTTATTCGATCATCATAGTGCGCTTCGTCTTCTTGTTCATCATGTCGCAATGGTGATACGGCTGCTGCTGCTGCTTGTAGTGCTTCTTGTTCTTCTTCTTGTTCTTCTTCTGTCTTCTTGAGTATTACTTGTGATTGATGTCGTTGGGGTGCCGCTGATGCTGCTGCTGCTGCCGCTGCTGCTGCTGATGGATCATCATGAGAATCATCATCATCGTCGTCGTCGTCGTCGTCATCCTCCTCCTCGTGATTCCGTAATAATAATGCTGACATTGTGCTCTTCTTGTGCTTGCTCTTGTTCTTGTTCTTGGACAGACTGCTCCACCAATGCAATGCGAAAAAGAGCGAAAGTTGCGATGCGCAATAAGATGCAATAAGATGCAATAAGATGCAAGATGACGATTCAAGAGATTATATGCTATATGCTGCGTTGCTGCGTTGCGAAACGCACGGAAACGACGAGGAACGAGGAAGAAGAAGAATACAAAAAAGCCAATAAAGCGTACTATTAAAACTGCATGCTGTTCTTTGTTCTTCTTGCGTTATTATTTTGGGCCGCGGGTTGTTCGGTTGGTAGAGATAGATGGTCGTCGGTGCGGATGTGCATTATTTTATGTGGAGTATCGTACACGTACTGTACTGTACTGTACCGCACTTGTACCCTGGTACCCAGTAGAACCACATACATACAGAGTGCTGTGTTATTCCTGTACTGTAGGTGCAGTATGTAGTGATGCAGTAAAGAGGTTGGCATTATTTATGGTGCACAAGAAGGCGAAGGGCATATACCTTCCTTCATTTGCAGATGCGCATCCCTAAGTACGTGTTGTTGCATGAATCGCATCATGCATCATTCAGATGCATCATGCATGCATGCATGCATGCATGTAGAATCAAAAATGTCTTTCTTTCGCAATAAGGGTTATTTTAAAGGCATGCAGCATGCAACACGCACGACGTTAGAGTCGTGATGGATGAGCTGGCACCTACAAGGAAGCACTGCTTCATGCTACGTACTACTATCTTTCATCATAATGTTGAAGAATAAAACGAAAATGTCTGTCGTCGTCGTCTTTCGCAAGCGCTAATTGTAATCCTACCGGTAGTCAGTTGTTAGTAGAAGCAAGTACAAGTACAAGTAGCAACACGGCGAACAACGCAAATGTAAACGTCCCAGCGCGCCCGCCCGCCAAGCAAAAAGACTTCTCCTTCCGCGAATGTCCGATGGATTCTCGGAAGTTTTGTCAGGCATATATCAACTTATGCGAATCTCGCAATAATGAGAGCCGTCAATTTTCAATTATTGGTTCTGGATGGTTGAGGGGGGGGGCGCGCGGCGCGAACGGACAGTACTCTGGTGCTATTACAAGAGACGAGTTTACAAGAGAGGAGTCGGATGAATGTTATTCAATAATATGAAATTGATGTTCTTCTTCTTGTGCTGGATAAATAGTAGAACTTCTTGTACACTCTATTCTTGCTGCTTGTAGCTCCTACTAGCTACTCTAGTAGTAGTAGTCCGAAGAACATACGAGTCGTCGTGGTCGTCAGGTTCGAACGCATGCAGATTGTAAATCATGGTCTGCTGTAAACTTATTCTTTTATTGTTGCATTGCTGTGCAGAACTGCTTCTTTTCGTGAAAGTGGTCGTCCTCGGGGGTGTCCTACTCGACATTGTCGTAGTAGTAGTAGTAGTAGTAGTAGTAGTATATCATCGTAGTACTAGCTAGTAGTCGGTCGACTACTACTAGTCACCCCACTGGAGTTGCACAGCATGCGATTGTTGTCGCTCGCGTCGGCCTCGTCCTCCTCGTTCCCCCAGCGATCCTCTACTACTACTAGTAGTAGCCATGCTTGTTCTCTGCTGCCGCTGTTCAGGGCTCCTTGTTAATTCTTGTTCTCGAGCCGTTAAGTCATTGATGGTTTTGATCAGCATCCTAGTATGGCCTTCTGACTGGTGCAGCTGGTGCTTCTGCAACCAAATGTCGTTGTTCATTTCACGAGGATGCTGTTTCACTCTCACTCTTCTCTCTGGTGACGACGACATGGTTCTACGAACAACAGCAGCTTCAGCGTCACGAGCGGGGTGTCCTCTGCTGGGCAGACGATCAGGCGACAAGCTCTCCCGACGTCGTTGCTCACGATGAATATGCGCCATGTCTGCCAGGCGTTCGCGCGACATCATGCTGCTGCTCTCGTCTTGTTGATGAGCTTGGGCCATTGCCAGACGTTGGGGCGACAGTCTCCTCCTTTCTTGTTGTTCTCGTGCTGCTGGTGGAGAGTTTGTTCTTGTGTATACGGGTTTTGGCGATCTTGATACTAACCTACTAGCAGTCTCTCGTGACTTTTGTTCTTCGTACGATCGACTGGGTGCCTTGATCAACCCCCCTTTTTCTTGTTTGTCTTCTTCAAAGGATACACCTTTCAATGATCCTCTCCGCTCGAGTGATGAACTCGATAGGCCAATGGCATGGATGTTGCTGCTGCTGCTTCGTCTTGTTGCCCTTTCGGGCGAGGAGGATCCATTCTTTCGTTGACTCCATTGCAACTTTTGTTGTGTTAGAAAGTCTCGTTTATGCTGACTTCGCATCGATCGAGCACTTCGGTCGGGGGATGACTCGCTTCTGCTCCTGCTGCTAGTTCTGGTGGCAACAGCAGCACCACGGACGACTTCTCCTCTTTTCGGTCCTCGTTTGGTGGGTGAAGCACTTCGTCTCTTTCGTTGTTGTTGTTGTTGTTGTTGTTGAACATGGGTCTTTCTGGGCCGGTCGGTAAGTTGCTGGGCGTGCTCGGTCCATGGACGACGGGAAAACGGCTTTCGCTTTTCTTCTCGAGCAACCTGTTCTTCGTATTCCTCATCATCCTCATCATCGTCGTCGTCGTCCACGTCCAACAAACGATCCTTGCTTACTCCCACCTGTTTCCCTCGACGCCAACCAAAGCCCTTACCGCGTCTATATTCTCCATCGGACTTGGAATAGACATTCATGAATCTCAAAAAGTTCATGGAAAAGACAAGTACCGAAAAGAAGAGGAATAAAAAGACCCAAACGGGCGTTGGGTTGTCACGGACGCTGTTTTTTCCGCGTTGTTTCATCTTGGCCAGCGTATTGGAGCTGGAAACAGAGGTTTCGCCGTTGGGAAAGACATACGTGGCAATCGTTCCTTGATTTCCGGCCATGATGACATCTCCCCACGAGGCCGTCAACATTTTCGTTTTGGTCTTGAATTTCATGCACTGATGAAATAGTGAGAGAAGTGAACACCAGATGGAGGATGGTGGTAAGTGTGTTATGTATATGGAGGGAGAATACATATGTAAACTCGATACTACTCCTTTTGACGCGTCAACCATGCAACATGATCATACAGGAATGCGCATAATGTCTTACCTGATTCACATCATTGTATCCAGCGGCATCATCACATTGGAATTCCTCTTCATCGCCATCCTCACCATCTTCGAGCTTACGGTCACGTCCTCCTCCTCCATTGCCGTCATCATCTCCATTTCCAGCATATCGATCGCCATTGAGATTGGCTTCGTATCCCATTCCAGCAACGACATTTGTGAGCTTGTACGTTTTGCATGGTTGACATTGCTGCGAATAATGATTATTTAACGATAGTTGAATGAAAAGAAGAAGTATTATTCGTGAGAAGATCCAGCTTCAAGACTAGGAGATGACAATGGAAGCCGAGATGAGAGATCGTACCTTGAAGACGTCGAATGCGTTGTTCCATGTCAACAGAATTTCATCGAGACTCATATTTTCTTCGTTTTCTCCTTGTCCTTGTTGTTGTTGTTGTTGATCTCCCATCATGATGATTGCGGCACGGGTTTCGCTGGAGGCTTCATATTCCACAATGCATGCGGCATCCTGGTAGAGACCAATATCGTAGGCGCCCGAGGGACCCGGCTTGAGATCGTAATAAATAACATTGCCTTGACTATCCGTAGTCGCAGTACAAGCGTTCGGCCAGGATCCTCGATCACCTTGCATGAATTGATATTCTTCGTCCGTCCAGACACAATCGCCTTCATGCTTGAAGAGCTGTTCCATCCATTCATCGTAATTGGGTTCTTTGAAATATCCGATCAATTTGAAATGAGTAGTGGGCAAGTGACAGTCCATCTTGACGCAACGCTCCGTATTCTTGGCCTTGTAGCAAGCGTAATCGGACCACTGGCCGCTCTTTCGATCGTAATACATGTACTCTCCCACTTCGTGTCCCGAATAGCCTTCATCTTTCGTTCGAACAAGATAGGCAAGAAGATCAAAACAGCAACAGCAACAGCAACAGAGAAAGAGAGCATCGAGTGAGCGTGGGAAGGAATGAGCGAAAGATCGAAAACCGACGATGATATACTCCTGTACTTACCAATGTACTAGTAGTATGACGATAACGACAAGGTTAGGAGTAGAATACATCATAATGTAGAACAAGAACAAGAACAAAACAGATATATCGTGTCAGATGTGCAGTATTTTATGCATGAACGTGAATGGTGAAAAGATTGTCTCATAAAGCAAAACAGCAAGACTACTTACTGCAGCCCAGAGCATATATCGTTGGCACGACGAACCACCGCCATCGTCCTGCTGCTGCTGATTGGCATCGCAATCAATATAAAATCCCAAGGCGCGCCAGGCTTGAGCATATTCATCGTAATTCGTATCTCTTGTATCGACAAAGTATGTCGAGGCTTGATACGCGGAAGCATCACCACCATGCTTGTTGTTGAACCATGTCAAGCGACGCAAATGGTGTTCTGCGAGTGGACTCAACTCGGCGGCGGGTTGAAACTCAAAACCATTTTCCATAGACGACCATGGCTCCCCTGTATCCGGTAGCGTCTCTAGCAGAAGAGGGTGATGCCGTTGATGCTTGTTATTCGGCGGGGAGGATGCTGCTGAGGCAGTACTACTACCAAGCCGCCAGCCAAGAGTGAGGGCAACAATGAGAGGAGGACGCCCCATCATCATCCCCATGGTCCAAATAAACCGAACGGAACAAATAAAGTAAGGCAGGTAATGGTGAAGTGAAGTGAAGTGAAGTGAAAGGTGGAATACCGGTAGGTGAGTGAGCTTCTTGTGATTCTCATCTTTTGGTGTTTGGATCGGATCGATGGTTGAATTGGCGTTATTGAATTTCACGAACTTATTCGGACATGAATATGTTATAACATTCAACGGAGCGAAAAGGCAATAAACAAAAAGGCATGTGTAGATCGCGAAACTCCACCAACAATAAGCCTGATAAATCCTTGCAGTCCTTCTCCGTCAAGCGTTATGCGTTGGACTGACTCGTGATCCCACTGTATGTACCGGTACGCATCGCGGGTCGGTATCAGTAGAGATGACGTCGACGACTCCTCCGATCTCGACATACCGTGCGAACTCGTACTGTACGTACAAGTACCATTTTAGTTGCTACCTTGACGGTCGAGAGCAATTAATCTCTCTCCCGCCGGAACGATACCATCCACTCCAGACAGTCCAATTGATTGACTCAATGGACTCTTTTCACCCGTTAGTAGTAGCTACTGATAGCTACTACTAGTAGTAGCTACTACTAGTAGTAGTAGCTACTACTACTACTCTAGAGTATATCCTAAAGCAGCGAAAAAGTGGACTGTCTAATTGAGATACTACCTTGACGGTCGAGAGCAATTAATCTCTCCCGCCGGAACGATACCATCCACTCTAGTAGACAGTCCAATTGATTGACTCAATGGACTTTTTTCACCCGTACGGGATCATCAGCGCTAATCTGCACATCTACAGAGACGATGGAACCGGGTCCTGTGCTTGCATCCTTCGTCAAACTCAAAAGATCGGGCTGCTGCCAGCTAGCACGGAGAATAGCGAGCTTTTCTTCCATGCATAACTGGCAGCGCAGGGTACCGAACGATTTCCTAGTAGTAGTAGCTTTGGAATTCTCTCTCTACTACCGTAGTGGAATGCAGACTACTACTACTAGTAGTAGAGTAGAGTACTAGCTAGTAGTAGTAGTAGATAATAATAATAATATGTATCCCGTTTGTTACTTTACTTTGGAGTAGTATGCTATTGATAGACTAATATACTACGATCGTGTGTTTGATGATGCTGCTGGTGGTGGTGGTGGTGGTGTGTGATTGATTGGTTGATTATTTGCTTGCTTGCTTGCTTCAGTTAGCCACAACTGCCAAGCCAAGCCAAGCCAAGCCAAGCCCCTCGGGCCGTCATGCCATGGTCGTATTGGGCCATTTCCTTTCATCGTTTTGATGTAATACAATAAAACAAGTCATTAATGTCCATCGTTCATTCCCTCAAAGGCAAAGACGGGATGATTGCGTAGGGCCGGGACGGGACCATTGACCTGGTAATAATCGACCATCGCCTTGCCCTTGGTGGCAATGTTCGAGGGAGTAAATCCAAACTTGGCAAAGACTTGATCGCCAGGTCCCGAGGCTCCAAATCGTCCCATGCTAATTTGAGCATGAGAAAAGGCATGCCAACCATGGGGACTGGACGCTTCGACGCTCAAGGTAGGGACATTGCCCGGCAAGACTGAGGCTTGATACTCGGACGGTTGCGCCAAGAAGATTTCTTGACAGGGCATGCTGACGACACGAGTCGCAATACCATGGTCTTTCAACAAGGCTTCGGCGGCCTGGACACAGAATCCTACTTCGGATCCGGTACTGACGAGAATCAAATCGGGCGACGACAAATTTTCGTCGGGAGTATCGACGGCAATATACGCGCCCTTGCCGGCCTTTTCGATCGAACTTCCAAACAATCCTGGAACGGTACTGCGAGAGCAACAAATGACCGTCGGAGTGGTATAGTTTTGCAATCCACTGGCATAGGCGGCCGACATTTCATTGGAATCGGCCGGACGCCAGACATTGAGATTGGGAATGCAACGCATACTTTCCAACGTTTCGACCGGTTGATGGGTCGGTCCATCTTCTCCCAAACCAATCGAGTCATGAGTAAAGACGTAAATGATACCGAATTTGGAAAGCGCACTCAAACGCACGGCACCGGCACAATATCCAAAAAAGGTAAGAAAGGTGGCACAATACGGTCTCATGCCACCATACGCAAACATGCCATTGCAAATGGCAGCCATGGCGTGTTCTCGGATACCAAAACGAAAGTATCGTCCTTCGGGCGTCTCTTTTTGATAATCGACGCCGACATTTTTGGGACGTGTATTGTTGGAGGGGGTCAAATCGGCCGAACCGCCCACAAATTCGGGCATGTTGGGAGAAATGGCATTGATACAACCCTCACTGAATTTACGTGTCGCTTGATCCTTGTCTTGACCAATGGTAAAGGTGGGAAGTTGATCGATGAGTCCTTCTGGCAGGGCAGCACCTCCCGTAGCAAAACGACGTTGAATTTCTTGTGCCTTTTCGGGAAATTCTGCCGTAAAGGCATCAAACATGGTTTGCCATTCCGTCAATTTGGCTTCATTCTTGGCCACGACTTGGTCAAAGACCGCTTGGACGTCGGCATCAATGTAGAACATTTCATTGGGTGGAAATCCCCACGCTTCTTTCGCCCCGGCCAAATCCTTGGCACCGAGGGGAGCTCCATGCGCGTCATGACTGCCTTCCTTGGAGGGACTGCCCTGTCCAATCAAGGTTCGAATGGCAATGATACTAGGTTTGGACGTTTCGGCCTTGGCATTATCAATGGCAGCACGCAAATCGTCCAACTGCGTGACGACATCCGTCACTTGTTGGACATGCCATCCATAGGCTTCGTATCGTTTCTTGACGTCTTCAGTGAAGGAAAGATCGGTCGATCCATCAATGGTGATCTTATTATCATCATATAGAATAATGAGTTTGCCCAAACCCAAATGTCCGGCCAAGGACGAAGCTTCGGCACTGACTCCCTCTTGCAAACATCCGTCGCCACAAATGACATAGGTATAATTGTCAAAAATCGCGGGATATTCGGGCGTGTTATAAGTGGCAGCGAGATGCGATTCGGCCATGGCCAAGCCGACGGCGTTGCAAATGCCTTGACCGAGAGGTCCAGTACAAACTTCAATTCCTACAGTAGAGTATCGTCCATCAAGTTGATTAGTCGTTGCGAAGTTGCGTGATGATAGGAATATCTTCCCAGTGCACAATGTAGAAGCACAAGCAACAAATACTTTACAAACAAAGCTACAACTCAAACCACTCTACAGTACTTACCGTCCGTCACAAAGGATTCCGGATGTCCCGGAGTTTTGCTTCCCAATTGTCGAAAGTTGGCCAGATCCTCCTTGGAGAGATTGTATCCCGCGAGATGCAACATGGTGTACTGGAGGGCGCAGGCATGGCCGTTGCTCAACACGAATCGATCGCGGTTCAGCCATTTGCTGGACTTGCCGCTGTACTTCATGTACTCTGTCCACAGCAGGTAGGCCATGGGAGCGCAGCCCATCGGAGCTCCGGGATGGCCCGATTGGGCGCTTTCGGGTTGATCGGCGCTGACCGCGCGGATGGTGTTGACGCATTTCAGTTCCAATGCGGATCCTTTGTAAGACGAAGACGACATATTGTATTGTATCGATTTGTATAGTACTGTACTGCTACCACTTGGACTTTTACTTGGACTTGGTCTATACTTCTTCTTGTCAAAGATGTTGTTGTTGTTCTTGTGACAACAACGACGACGACGACGACCGACGACGACAGCGGGAACCGAGGGAAGGTGGATGCGGTCGGCGGTCGCTGGTCGGCAGGTTTGCTTTGCTCTTGGAACCGAGCGAAGGTAGAGCGAAGATTCTTCTTCTCGGTTCTCGCTTGCGGTTCTCCAAACAACATCATCGCGCATAAAATGCGCATCGATTTGGCAAAACGAATGAATGAATGGCGGCCGGCGGCAGCTGTCCGACAAAATAGGATCTCCTACGTATGATTGATTGGCTCGTTGACGTCATTCAGAACACTCCGATCGATGATGATCATCGATCTTCGCGTTCCAACAATCAAAGATCCGGCCTGTTAGTTATCGACCTCGCAGAGATGAAAAGATGATACACGTCATTCAGAACACTCCGATTGATGGAGATCACTACTACGAGTACTACTACTACGAGTACTACTACTACGAGTACTACTACTACGAGTACTACTACTACGAGTACTACTACTACGAGTACTACTACTACGAGTACTACTACTACGAGTACTACTACTACGAGTACTACTACTACGAGTACTACTACTACGAGTACTACTACTACGAGTACTACTACTACGAGTACTACTACTACGAGTACTACTACTACGAGTACTACTACACGTGTGAGAGGCGAAAATATTGACTTGAGGCATTTTAAATTATTAATCAACACTGTTGTACTTACCTCTTTATTCAAATTACCCATTTCATTACCGGTTGATTGATGTGTTGGAGTACTGGTGACGGGAATGTTTGATGGCTGAGTAGTGAATTGATTGATGGGAGCCAATGTTTTGATGTTGTCGTCGTTGTTGTTTTTATTTTTGTGTGCAGTTGTTGTTTTTATTTTTGTGTGCCGCGTCGTGGGAGAGCGAAAAGCAGCATGATGATGCGATCACAACACATCCGTCCCGCGGCGGGGGCCGCGGCCGGGAGACGATTCATACGTACTACAAGTACATCCAGTAGTTGAGACAAGATACATCTGAAGAGCAGGACGGAATCTCTGGATGGATGACCGCTCGGTCTTGAGGCGAGAGAGGACTCGTGACGTAGCTCCGGGTTACCCTTGTCTGCGTGAAAATAAGCCAAAATACGAGGGAAAAACGACCTCTGTGTGATTCAAGGCTACTGAAACTGGAATAAAGACTACCTTGCGGTCGGCACACCGTCTTGGGTAATTATGGTTACAACAAGGAGCAAGAAGCACCATCGCAAATGTAGGTAGACTGGCATGTAATCTAAAGGAACCGAGAGATTTGCATTGGAATCACAACAACAACCAGCCACGAGACGGATGAGTGTTTAGCAACGTCCAAGCAATCCCCTGCTCCGTTCGTCCGTCCATTCGAACCGACATGAATAATCCAATCAATGAACTGTATATTGTATGGTACTTACGGACTGCGGAAGGAAAAAAGAGATTTGTATTGGAATAACAACAACAAGGCAGGAGACGCGTGAGTGTTACTACGAGTACTACTACGAGTAGTAAATCAAGCTCTAATCCATTTTAAAGTTGAAGCCATCTTGTTCGGGAACACACTTGGAGGATGGGACGGATAACACATGCTAATGCTAGCATCGTTCCCCGGGCCCTCCAACAACTAATATCTTTCTTTAAACAGAACTGCTCGAACCGGATTAAAGACTGCCTTGCAGTCGGCACACCGTCTTCGGTAATTATACCGCCAAAGTGCATACTCCAGTAATGCAATTGTAGGTAACGTGGCATTTATCCTAAAGGAACCGAGAGATTTGCATTGGAATCAAAACAACAACGAGCAAGGAGACGGGTAAGTGTTTTGCAACGTGTAAGCATTCCCTTGCTCCTTGTATCCGTTTCATTTGACCCGACTCGACCCGAGACATCCAATCAATGAACGGTATCGTATTGTACTTACAGCCTAAAAGAAGGAACCGAGAGAATTGCATTCGAATAAAAACATAGAGCAAGGAGACGGGTAAGTGTTTCGCAACGTCAAAGCAATGAACTGTATTGTATTTTACTTACAGACTAAAAGAAGGAACCGAGAGAATTGCATTCGAATAAAAACATAGAGCAAGGAGACGGGTAAGTGTTTCGCAACGTCAAAGCAATCCCCTGCTCCGTTCGTCAGGAAAGTTTGACCCGAACTGTATTGTATTCTACTTACATTCTAAAAGGGAAGAAGAGAGATTTGCATTAATACAAACAACGATCCGGGAGACGGTGAGTGTTTCACAAAGTGAAAGCATTCCCTTGCTCCGTGCATTCGTTCATTTGACTAGACCCAAACCGAAAGTATTGTACTTACAATCTAGGAAAAGAAGATGAGAAATTTTGCATTTGAATAACAATACCGAGCCAGGAGACGGGTGTGCCTTTCTCCATCCATCCCTTTCATTTGACCCGACCCGACGAGAAACATCCAATCAATGAACCGTATAGTATTTTACTTACAAGCTAAAAGAAGGAACCGAGAGAATTGCATTCGAATAAAAACATAGAGCAAGGAGACGGGTAAGTGTTTCGCAACGTCCAAGCAATCCCCTGTTTTGTGTACATCCGTCCACTTGATCCGATCCGAACCGAAACATTCAATCAATCTCTTATACTTACCACCTAGGGGGAGAAAAAAAGAGATTTGCATTCGAAAGAAGGTTAAGTTTTTCGCAAGGTT
The DNA here is from genome assembly GCA_956465555.1 of Nitzschia sp. pyKryTriq1. Classification (NCBI taxonomy): domain Eukaryota; phylum Bacillariophyta; class Bacillariophyceae; order Bacillariales; family Bacillariaceae; genus Nitzschia; species Nitzschia sp. pyKryTriq1. The sequence continues at coordinate 63,832 of OY101117.1, forward strand.
AAAGCATCCCCCTGCCGCGTCTTGCATCCTCCGTCCATTTGATATGACTAGACCCAAGGGAGGTTATTGTATTGTACTTACAGACTAAAAGGGCAAGAAGAGAGATTTGCATTTGAATCAGAACAACGATCAAGGAGACTGGTGAGTGCGTCGCAGCGTGAAAGCATTCCCTTGCTCCGTGCATCCGTTCATTTGACCCGACCCGATCCAAAACATCGGATCGATGAACCGTATCGTATTTTACTTACACCCTAAAAGGGAAAGAAGAGAGATTTGCATTTGAATAACAACATAGCGCAGGGCGACGGGTGAGTGCGTCGCAGCGTGTAAGCATTCCCTTTCTCCATCCATCCCTTTCATTTGACCCGACCCGATCCGAAACATCCAATCAATGAACCGTATTGTATTTTACTTACATCCTAAAAGGAAGAGAAAAGAGAATTGCATTCGAATAACAACATAGAGCAAGGAGACGGGTAAGTGTTTCGCAACGTCAAAGCAATCCCCTGCTCCGTTCGTCCGTCCATTCGAACCGACATGAATAATCCAATCAATGAACTGTATATTGTATGGTACTTACAAACTGCGGAAGGGAAAAAGATATTTGTATTGGAATAACAACAACACGGCAGGAGACGCGTGAGTGTTTGGCAACGTGAAACCATTCCCTTACTCCGTGCATCCGTTCATTTGACCCGACCCGATCCGAAACATCCATCCAATCAATCAAATGTTATATATTGTACTTACATTCTGAAAGGGAAAGAAGAGAGATTTGAGTTAGAAAAGCAACAACCAGCCACGAGACGGATGAGTGTTCAGCAACGTCCAAGCAATCCCATCAATGAAGATTATTGTATTGTACTTACAATCTAGGAAAAGAAGATGAGAGATTTGCATTTGAATAAAAATACCGAGCCAGGAGACGGGTGAGTTTGTCGCAACGTGTAAGCATTCCCTTGCTCCTTGTATCCGTTTCATTTGACCCGACCCGACGAGAAACATCCAATCAATGAACTGTATTGTATTTTACTTACAGACTAAAAGAAGGAACCGAGAGAATTGCATTCGAATAAAAACATAGAGCAAGGAGATGGGTAAGTGTTTCGCAACGTCAAAGCAATCCCCTGCTCCGTTCGTCAGGAAAGTTTGACCCGACTTGAAAAATCAAATCAATGAACTGTATTGTATTCTACTTACATTCTAAAAGGGAAGAAGAGAGATTTGCATTAATACAAACAACGATCCGGGAGACGCATGAGTGTTTCGCAAAGTGAAAGCATTCCCTTGCTCCGTGCATTCGTTCATTTGACTAGAGCCAAACCGAAACATTCAATCAATCTCATATACTTACGTTCTAGGGGGAGAAAAAAAGAGATTTGCATTCGAAAGAAGGTTGAGTTTTTCGCAACGTTAAAGCATCCCCCTGCCGCGTCTTGCATCCTCCGTCCATTTTATATGACTAGACCCAAGAGAGATTATTGTATTGTACTTACAAGCTAGGAAAAGAAGATGAGAGATTTGCATTTGAATCACAACAATGATCAAGGAGACTGGTGAGTGCGTCGCAGCGTGAAAGCATTCCCTTGCTCCGTGCATCCGTTCATTTGACCCGACCCGATACGAAACATCGGATCGATGAACCGTATCGTATTGTACTTACATCCTGAAAGGGAGAGAGGAGAGATTTGAGTTAGAAAAGCAACAACCAGCCAGGAGACGGGTAAGTGTTTGGTAACGTCAAAGTAATCTTCTGATACGTGTATTCTTCATTCGACAAGACCCGACCTAACCCAAAACATTCAATCAATGAAGTGTATTGTCTTGTTGTACTTACAAGCTTGGACAAGGAAAAGAGAGATTTGCATTTGAATAACAACAACGATCGAGGAGACGGGTGAGTGTTTTGCAACGTCAAAGTAATCTCCTGCTCCGTTCATCCGTCCATTTGATCCGACACGACCATCTGATCAAGGAATTTTATTTTGTACTTACATCCTGTGGGAAGGGCCCGAACGATTTTTATTGTAATGTCAACAACGAACAGGTGTTTCGCAACGAAAGAGAAGGAAAAGAGAGATTGGCATTGAAGGGGGGAAAAGAGAGATTTTCATTTTCATCGCAAGAAAGAAAAAGGGGCAAGGCATCGGGTGAGGAGTGTTTTGCAACGTCAAAGCATCGCCAATTGGAAGCAGAGCATACTATACGTACGATGCAAGAAATAGGAGGAGGCGGGCATTCCGGGCAAGTCACAACAGGTGCTGCAGTTGGTTGTGCAGTTGGTTCGCCCTTGCCCTTGCCCTTGCCCGCCTTGGCGCTGAACTTGGGAGTATTGGCACACAGCTTCCTGCTACCACGAGTGTAGACGTGTTTGTCGTCCTCAAACATCATTTGCTTCAATGCCTGTAGCTCATGCTTCAGCGCTTCGTTTTCATGCTTCAAGGCATCGATGATTGTGCTGTCGTCCGACTCCAAAACAAGTTCGGAAGAAGAAGAGGAGAACGATGAAGACACTGGCGATTCTGCCGCAACAACAACAACGACAGAGGACGAGAAAGCCAACGCGAGTAGGAGTGTGGCGTTAACAACTTTCATGGTGTTGTAATGATGCTTGGTGTTAGATTTTCCTTGCTTGTACAGTACCGGTATGGTGCTTCTGCTGATAATAATGCGACGAGGAAACAGGGTCGATGGGAAATTGAAAGAGATGCGGTTCGGTATCATCGCCAGAGAAAGCGCGAGGAATTATTTCCAACACGGATGCATCGCGTATGGTAAAAGTCCCATTATTGATAGTAATATTTCTGACCTAATTCTGACGATCGTCAATGCCTTCTTCGGTTTCCGAAATTTACATAAGCCTCAGTAAAATCGCCGAGTTCTTGTGATGAAGTCGCAGAAGAAACAGTCATTATTGATGGTATTATTTCTGACCTAATTTCGACGATTGTTGATGCCTTCTTGGGGTTGTTATCCGGAGACGAGGTGTGGAAAGTAACTATTATTTCGTTAAGTAATGCAACCATCCGGCGGCCACGACGATCTAACAGCCATGAACAATGACCGTTCTAAATGTCAAAATGACCGTATTTTCCAGCTAATTTTTACAGCTACCACGGGTTGCAGTGTGTTAGTAGGGTAGGCAACGGGGCAGATCTAACAGTACGGCGAGGAAGCAGCCAAACGGAGGTCGGAGCTTCAGGTCTTGGTTTTATTCGTCACCAATCTGTGAGTTCGTACGTAACACTATTTCTTGGTTTGTGGAGTAAAACGAGTACGTAGGTACATACCAAGACTAACTACCGGTACGTGTAATTACTCTAGTAGTACTACTATTACTACTCTACTAGTCTACTCCATGCTCGGTGGAAGAGGCCGGATTTGATCTACCGGCACGCCAACAGCCGAGTCTCCATCGGCAAAGTCCACGTCGTAACCTCCTCCATTCTCATGAACGTGGACAATGGTCGCTGGAAACCATCCTGCTGCCGATGATGATTCTTCCTCGTCATCTTCTTGGTCGTCGTCGTTGAAAAAGGCCAGGACTTGTTGACCATGCATGTAGTAGGACGAAACCTCTTCTTCTTCATCTTCACCGAGCGAGGGAGATGCCAACGTGCTGCTGCTGCTGCTGCTGGCGTCGTTTTGAGAAGAAGATGCTGATGGTGTGGTCCGTGTCGTGAACGATGACGATGACGATGACGACTTCATCATAAAATTACTCATCTTGATACTTGTGGTTCGGGCTTTTCCCTTGGGCTTCTTACCGCGTATCGACAAAGGCTTGATACGAGCCAGAGGGACATTATCTTCAAAGTCGCCACCCGCAAATTTCAAGGAATAGGTCGTGGTCGTTGTCGTCTTTTCCGCATTCTTCTTCTTCTTTGTAGTACTACTACTACTAGTAGTAGTAGTAGTAGTAGTATGGATCCGATGGATTCGAGCCGGGAACCATTGTCCCTCTCCATCATACTGCGCTAGCACTCGGTCACCCTTTGCCAATGGATACGAGGGAGAATCGACCACAAGTGGGGGCGTGGCCGCTACTGCTGCTGCTGCTCCTGCTGCTGGATCCACCACATACGATGGCAATCGAATGAGCTCGGACGATAAGATTTCATCCGGAATATCATCGTCGTCGTCGTAGTCGATATAGCGAACAGTCACATCTCCCAAAGGATGGACCGAGAGGATTTGTACCGTTAGCCATTCCGCATCCTCGTCATCCGCAGTGTCGACATTTTCGACTTGAGCCAAATCACCTTGTACCAAACTGTAAAAGGGTCGAAGAGAATCCTTGGGGACGACGTGGGTAGCTCCCATGCCGCCTTCCATGGCATAATCGACACTGACCAGGTCATCATTGATAGCAATACCGACCGTAGCCTCCCAATACTCGCCACTTTCAAAGTAGGGTGCCATGACTCGATCGCCCTTGCGGACTACACGCAGCGTTGAACCCTTGGCATTGCAAAAGATCAATAGGGATGGTGTTTTGGTAGAAACAGGGGATGACGATGCCAGAGTGGTCGGGAGTACATTCTTCTCGGAAAGGACCGAGTAGAGAGAGGCTGTCATCATCCTGCTCTTGTTGGTGGTGGACGGCTTGGTAGTAACGGTAGCAGTGGTCGCGTTTTCCTCCACTCCCTGGTCGTTTTTTGTGTGGACATGCTTTCGATACAGTACCGATTGCCAATCCAAGACGATTTGGGAGGTAAACTTTCGCGCCATGATCGTTTCTCGTTGCCGCCCAAAGCGGGCATCGGCGAGTACAATCTTGAGATGTTCATCGAGGTGTCCCGTCAGGGAAAGACCACCATGCTTGCTGTTGTTGTTCTTCGTGTTCTTCTTTTTCTTGGCATGGACTTGACGTGCGACAAACTCCGTCGCTTCTTCCTTGGTCATGAGACTCCAATATCCTGTTTGCCAATCCTGTTGCAAGAATCGAGGAGTAACACCTTGTACCGGTTGATTCATGTATGCCTGGATCAACAATGTTGATGTTGATGGTGTTGACGATGGACCGCCGCCACCAAAGGCTTGCAGTGCCTTTTGGAATTCGAGATTACCAGGATGATAATCCAAAACATGATTGAAACTGGCAAGATACGGAGCATCGAATCGACTTCCGACCAAGACATCTTGACGGGTCGGAAAGGTAGTTCTGGTTGCGGTGGTTGCGGCGCCGCCGGTTGGTGTGGGTGGTTCCGGAAAGGGTTGCCGCCACGTATCCCGCATATGAATGCGTCTTCCCAAATACGAGACTTGGGTGACATAATGCCACAATCCCAGCCAAAACATGGCCGTGACGAGATATCGCACCAATACCTGCTTGACAAAGTATCCCGCTCCACGTTGCGTGACGGCAATAATGGTGGTATGAATAATGACATACCATGCCAAGGCGATCCAATGAATTTGATCGGCCAGATCCTTGATGTTGGTAGCGAATTGAATGAGAAAGGATTCCCATTCCAATTCTTCGTCCTCTTCTTCTTGGGCGAGTTGTTCCAATTTCATCAATTCTCGGTGCTTCTTTTGGAGATTATTGTTATTGGGTTCCTTGTTGTCATTTTCGGCATTGGCCAATAATAATAAGTCTTTGGGGATGGATCGTCGTCGTCCTTGTAACCATCGAGGTACGTGAAGACTTTCATCGAGAAATTTCAAAAAGTCGCGCAATTCGTAATGGGAAAAGAAATCTTCGTCATTGGCCAATTGTCGGGCAAAATGTTCCAACCAGGGAATGCCCCATTTCGTGTGGGGCAGTTTCCAAATCCCCAAGGCCCGAAGCGCGGCAATGGGTTGTGTCATGCGGGTCGCGGCATGTTTCAAATCTTCATACGTATGTCCCCACATGTTCCATCGTTGATAATAATACGTTCCCAATCCTTGTTGCCGAACATCTCCGTTATTATTTTTCTTCTTCTTCAAGTAGTTGTTGGCATTGTTGTCATGTTCTTGTCGGGATACAAATGTGACAATAAACATGACCCGATTCATGATACGATCCTTGTCAATATTTCGTGGACCACGATGCCATATATTTTGATTAAACATCATTCCATCTCCTTGATACAACAATCCGACATCACGCCCCGTTTGGCCATTGCTCGAGACTTCAAAGGCTTGATGAAAGGGCTGCTCGTCTTCTGTTGTTGTTGCTGTTGTTGTGGATACTGGAAGACAAATATCGGACAAGTCTTCATTGGCACACCATTGCGTTCCTGGACAGACGGTCGTGGCTCCCATTTTACTGGTCGTATCTTGGAGTGCCATAAAGAGCGTATAGGAATGCAAAAAGGTCCTCGAATACAAGAGCGACGAGGCAAAGTAATCGGAATCGGTATGAATGCCTGGTGATGGTGGAAGAATGGAGAAGTAAATTAGTATTAGTATAGTAGAAGTAGACGTGGAAACGTTCGAAAGTGATGAATGGTGGTGAGAAGCAGCGCAAAAAAGCAAAGCAACGCAAAAAAGCAAAGCAAAGCAACGCCAATCCTTCATTTCAAAATAATAACAATATATCATATATCATATCATATCATATATCGTACTACGTACCTTGCATTTGAGCTCCATGCAAGGTCGTCAGGGTACTAATTTCGACAATGGCAGGATCCGGTCCGACAATACCTTCCAGAGTCGTTCGTAATACCTCATGGGTTCCGACTTCTTGGAGGGCACGAGCAATAATCGTTGGATGATCATCGACTCCCAATCCCAACGACAATCGTCCAATATCACCCCAAAACTTTTCATGCCAGGGCAACTTGTCTTTGATCGCATGCCGTGTCTCGAGATATTCACGTAGTTGATAGGCCGTTTCATTCGATAACAAATTCCGAATCAATACCGCGCCATGAGTCATCATGATCTCTCGGGCCTGTTGTTCCGGAGTAGTAGTACTTGTAGTACTAGTACTAGTACTAGTACTACCATCCAGTCGGGCATCGGGAACGATCAAATCGTTGCTGTTGCTCGTGGTGATATCACGACCATCGCATTGGCGTCCATAGTACGTCATGTCGGGGATGAAATCGGTATAATATCCGAACGCATCGACGCTGTTGGGAGAACGACGAAAGGATTCAATCAAGGTTTGCAACGGCCCTACATACAAGGCGTGACTGAACCAAGTGGCGGCCCATACCGTCACCACAATCCAAAAGGGGAACTCCAACAAGATCCATCGAAGCGTAGACGCAACAGCAGAAGGAGAAGTAGAAGTAGAACCGGTCGACTTGGACTGCTTGGATTGGGAGGCACTGCTTCCGCTTCCGTTAGCGCTACTGCTACCGCCAGCAGTGCTGATGGGGCTAGGATCTATTTTCAACATGATGAATGAGTGATACAATGCAAGGGAATGGAATGGAATGCAATCTAAGGCAATGCGATCGATCGATGACAAAGTGAAGTTGTGACGACTCTTGTGTCTTTTCCCTTCTTGCTATCTACTACTACTAGAGAGTAGCTAGATGCAAGCAGTGATGAGGATGAGGATGAGGATGCTGTATTTAGCTACCGCTTTATGATGTTTCTTCGTAGGGGTGCTGTTAGTTGGAGATGCATCATGGCGCTTTTCACGGTCGGTTCTTCGCCGTGTCATGCATGTGCATGTTCGCATTGTTGTTTCATGTATGTATGTTGTGCTCGTACTATTATGCACGTGTACTTGTATGTGGTTCGAAAGATTTCCCCTGCCATTCAACGGTCGCGTCACTAGTCACTATGATGTGCGCGATACATACATGTGTGTACATACATAACAGTACTGAAGATTCTTCTACTGTACATATCTACCTGCTACCTACCGGTACCAGGTACCCCAGGCGGGGTATGTAACACTGCAAGATCAGAAGCAAAGGACGGACCGATGATGACATCACAAAAAGCAAAAAGATCTTTGATTCTTGATGATGATGATCGAGATCCAAAACAACAACGCATCATACAGTACATCATGATCACAACATCATTCACGCATCATATCGCGGATCACATCACATCGCATCACATCACATCACATCGCATCCCACCAGACGTCTCAATAAACCCATCCATCCATCCATCCATCCATCCGCATCCATCCATCCGCATCCATCCATCCGCATCCATCCATCCATCCATCCATCCAACAACACAGCAGCAATACAATGTCGCGCACGCTGACTATTATGGTTCTATCATTGCTGCTTGCTGCCCTGGCGTCGTCGTGGAGTACGTGTAGCGCTTGGACGCCGCCACAACCAACACCACGACCACCACAACCACGACCACCACAACCACCACCACCAGCAGCAGCAGCAGCAGCAGCAGCAGCAGCCAAAGAACAAGAACAAGAACGGCACCACCACCACCAACAGCAGATGAGAAGGAGTCGTCCTCAACAAGGTCCTCCTGCGGATACTACCGGTATTGCGGACGATGCTAGAAGAAAAACAACAAGACAAAGACCACAACGCACAGCTACTAGTAATACTGCTCGCAGCAGCAGCAGCAGCACCAGCACCAGCAGCACCAGCACCAGCACCAGCACCAGCACCAGAGCCTCCTCCATCAGAAGAAGCAGCCTCGGGGCATATACAGCTACGCGCCTACGGCAGCATAACAAGGAGGAGGAGGAGAGTACTAGTAGTAGTACTATTGCTGTTGGTACTACTACCAGAAGAGACCTCTTTCGATCATCGGTTTATTGTTCTGCTTCATCATTGCTGATGATGATACCGCTACTAGTCGTTCTATCACCCAGCTGGGCTACTTCTCCTGCTACTGCTACTGCTACTGCTACTGCAGCAGCTTCTGCTGCTGCCGCCGCCGAGAAGGAGGACGAGTATGTACAAACCACAACAACATCGTCAGAAGTAGTAGTAGTAGTAGCTCCGATTCCTCGAGTGACGAATGAAATTACTCATGTCGCGCAAATTACGTATTCGGTCGGAGAACGACGAGAAGAAATTGGCTTTCTTCGGATTGGATTGTACGGCAAGGATTGTCCCAACAGTGTGAAACAATTCTTGCAATTTTTGGGTAGTAGTACGGGATTGACGACACTGATGAGTGACGATCAACGACTACGTGATTCGATCGGTATGCGAACAGCACCGGTGGGATTGATTCAAGGAGGCATCGTTCCCAATATTTGTGCCGGAACGGCCGTCGAATGGGGCGTTCCATCCCAAGCCAAAGCGTATGCGGCTGCCCGAGGAATGCGTTCGGCCGGACCGGATTTTGTCCCTCAACCACGTCCTCCTAATCCTGCACTAATATCCGATGAGATTTTCCCCCGACCTCATAATGTGGCCGGTCTCGTGTCGATCCCTGCCAAGGGTATTGGATACGGTAACGATGATGATGATGATAATGATGATGATCAAGCCTATGCCTTGGCATTTCTTTTGACAGCCGATGCGATACCGTCCTTTGATGGCAACAATGGCAAGAATAGTACTGCCAGCACCAGCAGTAACAAAAAGTCCTCGACGAAACAATCACCACCAAAGCGTCTTCGTCGACGAGTGATTGGACAAGTGATTGATGATGCCAGTATGAAGAATTTGGCTCGACTGGCCTCTCTTCCCATCCAAAAGAAGCAAAGTCTGACGGAGGGAGCCATGAGTGCAGCTGGTTTACGATCTAATAACAACAACATGGCTTCGGGACCACCACTTCTCAAAGTGACCGTACAAGATATCGGAGTGCAAAAGGTACTCGTCCAATGAAGGAATGAATGAATAGGAACAAGAAAAGGGTCAAGTCAGAGTACTACTATTAGGAGGACTAGACTTACTACCGGTAGTAGCGAGCTACTAGCACAGTATTTCGAGTATTCGTAGCAACGACAAAACTTGTTATTTAGTATACTACCGGTGCTGCTTCTGCTTCTGCTGCTGCTGCTGCTTGACGAAGAAATATTACTACTAGCTAGTAGAAGTAGCTTTAGTAGCTACTACTTTTTCGCTGCTTTACGATACATACTACTAGTAGAGTAGTAGACTCAAGCAAGTGCACATCCAGTCTACTATCGGTACTACTAGTAGTAGTAGCTAGCTAGAGACAGCATCAGTCCAAGAACATCTTCGTAATGTTACAGTATACAACATGTTGTATCATGATATACTATTACGTACTACTACGTGTGGCTAGTAGTGCATTGTATTGTATTGTATTGTTTATTTTGATTAAGATGGTGGCAAAATCTTGCGCAGTCGTCGGCTCGTGGTTTCCAGGAACGAACGAGCCTTGTCCTCTAGCAACTGAACAAGAACTTGCCGAGGACGAGGATGATGTCGAGGACTAGTAGGACTAGGAGGAGTCGTCGATCGTCCTCGACGCCGACGACGACGCGTCCGGCATTGAAAGTCGGCCTGCTTATTCTGCTTCTTGTTCTTGTTCTTGTTGTTCATGGACGAAGAATAAGCTTCTTGTTGTTGTTGAATTTCCGAGAGTGAAAACCCCGCTTGCAACAACCGTTCTTCTCGATCGAATCGAGTCAACCGAAAGCAGTCCTCCCGTGAACATCTCGAATCGCATGAACGTTGTTGGTTTTGTTGTTGTTGTTGTTGTTGCCGTTGCCACAGTAGTAAATTCTTTTGGCATTCATAGGTTTGTAACGGGATGCCTTGTTTCAGCAGCAACACTTCTTTCTCGGGATCATCATGATCATCATCACCTTTGACGATGCTGATGATGCAACGAGGAGCGAGAGCCACGGGGCATCCCTCTTGCACCTCGGGGTGATCGCCAATGATGGTGGCAAACTCGAGGACTGTCACGGTACCAAAGCAGACGCGGGAGCTATTCAGCGGGAAGCAAGAGGATTGCTTCTTGTACCTTCTCCTGTTACTGTTACTGTTACTGCTGCTGCTGCTGCTGCTATGGTCGTTATGATTCCCTTGGATAATACTACGGATATCACTCGGAGCCACTTGTTGTTGGACATTAGAAATTACCATGGAGGAGGAGGGGGGTGAGGACGAGTTCATCTTCTTGCTTGACATTGATTGACAGATAGTAGAATGATAAGAATGCGATAAGAATGATGAGAATGATGAGAATGGAACCGCGGCAAAATACTGTACAGTTTACTATTGCATTATTCTTACTTGATGTGATTATTTTTCTATATTATTATTACTCATTATTCTGGATGCGGCAGATGGTGCTTTATTACGACGTGCGTGGCGTCTTGTACGGTACCCAAGGACTATTGCTTGATCCATAAGTAATAAGAAGTCGATTGTGAATTCTCCACAGCCCCTCTTTTGAAGTAGTTTGGCAGCAAGCTGGCTGGCTGGCGGGAGCATTATATCAAATAATAATATCATTGAAGTTCAATTCGCGCTCGCTCGCCGTGTTCAGAAAAATAATACTACATCATTTCTGGGCGTGTTCTGCTGGAACCCGAATTCGAGAACTCTGGAGACGTTCCAGGAAGCTAGTGGGGGTTGGGGGATACCGGTATGGGATAAAATGTATTGTCCGCTCCCCTCTCGCCCGTGCTGTTCTTAAATAGAAATACGTTTTCGTTAAATAAAGCAAACAACCCAAAAGGGTTGCTATTATTCGTACCGACCATTTTCTTCCTACATACCTCCTCCCTGTTGCCGCCTGCTGTTGTCTCGTCTTGTGTTCGTTGTTGTCTTGCATTCCGCATCCCTAAAGTCTCCTTTTTTTATTGGCGTGCATTCGCTCGCATTCATCATGGTTCTCGCTAGCTCGAAGCATCACCACAAACAAGAATTCATCATCATGATACAACGGTAGAAACTATGTACTTGTATGTTCAAGTACCGGTTACACTGTAATTGTACGGAACCGGGTACTGTTCCCGATAACCGGTACCCGGTACCCGATACCAAGGATACCGAACGGCGCACGGCAGCGCGCGCATCAAGAGGCAAAAACGCGCCGGGCGAGCCGAAGCGTTCGACGTTTGAGAAGCCCCATGTTGTTGTTGTTGTTGTTGTTTCATCATTCCGTCGTCAACCTACCCAATCCGAACTCCCGTACCCGGTATACCAAACTAGTACATACACACACACACACACACACACACACACGTGCCACAACATTACACACCATGCATCATGCTAGCATCCATACTCGTATTTTTACCGGGCTTCGCATGCAATCCGCGATACTGATGGGAGAGATGTCATCCTCGTTGAGGACGCTTCGCATTCTTCAGCGACAACAACAACAACAACAACAACAACCCTAGTAAGTCCAGCATTAGCAGTGGCATAATCTGTGATCACGTCCAAAAAGTAAACAACGCACCAATCACACCAAACGCAATACACCAGAACTACTAAACAAGAACAGCATCTACTCTAGCTCCTATCATCCATACGAATACTCACTCCCACCACCACCACCACCACCACCATGTCCATGCTATGTCCCCCCGCTAAAATCAACCACGGCGATCCGCTCTTTGAAGCCGCTACGGAACATTGCTTCCATTCACCTCCTCACAATGACCACAACGACAACGACAACAACAACAACAGCACTCATCAGGATCCCATTTTTATGGATCTCATGATTCATTGCCCCAAATCCGCACTTCCGCTTCACAGTTATTATTCCGAATTTCGATTGGGTCAAGGCGATCCACTGATGAAAGCTGCCATGAAACGATGGCCGTTTACTACCATTTCGGACGACGAGGATGAAGAAGAAGAAGAAGAAGAAGAAGAAGAAGCAGAAGAAAATAAAGAGATGATGATCATGATGATGGGCAACAACAAACGACCTCGCACAAGAGCACTCGCCATTCCACCTTGCCATGTCTTGTCGGATCCCTCGTTGATGAAGAAAACATCTCCTACTAAAAGTAGTACTATTCGACAAGAGATTTTACATGTCGACAATGTGGGTCACGTCGAAGATGGAGGACGAGCGGCGGCGAATGTGGAACAAGAACGTCGATTTATCCTCATGAGTGAAGATCGTCGTTTTGTCCTGGTTGAATAGTAGTACTAGTAGGCTACTAGTACTAATAGTAGATCATCATGATCATGATAAAAGTAAGAGTAAAATGAGGCACCAGCAAGAATAACAAAAGGAACAACAACAACAACAGTAACAACAACATGATGATGATCATGCGGCGGAAACAAACAACCACAATACTATGAAAACAGAGAAGTGGCAGGAGAAAGAAGAAGGCGGCCGAATCAATCGGTCCTCGTCTACTACTAGCTAGAGTACGCTACTACTACTATTTTGATATATCTTCTTCTTCTTGCGAGTAATTCCAAGAAGAAGACTACTACTTATTTGAACAATGCGGAGGAGGACCTCTGTCGTAGTACAGTACGAGGACTATTAGCTCGAGCGTGCATTGTAACCTTTAATAAACATGCTATTATTATTATCCTTGACTACTACTTCTACTAGTACTAGTAGCTAGTAGTCGTACTTGGAGGACCTCTGTCGTAGTACAGTACGAGGACTATTAGCTCGAGCGTGCATTGTAACCTTTACCACGCTGGAGACCGCCCCCAGAAACCCTCGAGACAAGACCTCGACATGATGACGGCAGAGCGCGTCGACCTGTATCGGAAGCGGGACCCCCCGGGTGACCCAATTCCAATCCATCTTGACGCTCCCTTTCAGATACCCGACCATCCTGCGACGGAGGCAGAAGTTGAGAGGGCCGTTCAAGGCCTACCCCGTGGAAAATCCCCGGGGCCTTCAAAGATGAAGGCAGAACAACTCAAGCAGTGGAGAGCAGAAGCTTATCCGGATAGGGATGAGGAACCAAACCGGACCCATTGGGACCCACTGGTGCAACTGGTGCAGCACGTTTTTCTGACGGGAGAAATCCCCCTGCAAGCGCGGCGCGGCCCGCCTACCACAGCGAAAGGCGAACGAAGAGGCCCGCCTAGCCCGAGAACAAGTGTTCACGATCTACGGCGACCCACTTCACTCGGTTACTGTGTTCAAGTACCTAGGTCGACCACTCTCATCCACCGATGACGATTGGCCTGCCTTGTACCGAAACCTCTCCCGCGCTCGCCAGAGATGGGGACAGGTCCGCCGCGTGTTAACACGGGACGGCGCAACATCGAGAATCTCAGGGATGTTCTACAAAGCCATCGTACAGTCGGTCTTACTTTATGGGTGCGAGACGTGGACCATCACGCCGAGGATGTTGAATGCCCTCCGGGGCTTTCACCATCAGGTAGCGCGCAGGATTGCGGTGCGCCTCCCGAACAAGCTCCGAGACGGTAGTTGGGACTACCCGAGGATCGAAGTTGCCCGTAGTGAAGCAGGGCTTTACACAAAATGTGTTTGCCAGCAGCAGGAGGGGGCCAAAGTCCACACTGTGCTGCTGCTGCATGCTGCTGCTGCTAATGCAGCATATTGTCGTGGAACAATGTAATGTTCTTCTTGTACCGGTAGTAGTACTAGTATGATGATGTTGTTGTTGTCTCCATGCATTATGCTGATAATGATGATGATGACGATATGCTGATGAGCGATGCTACTACTACTTTATTTGCGTACTACGATCTTCCGATACTCTACTACTCTACTAGCTACTGGTAGTAGTAGTAGGTATTCTCGTAGTAGTCTAGTCTAGTAGCCTACTACCGTAGTAGAACAAGGCGATGATGACCTCATCATGCGTAATAATAATAATATGCGCTTCGGGGGAGTTCTACTTCGACGAAAGCCAGAAAGATTATTTAATGTTCGAAGTTGTTTCGGAACGCAGTCATCTGAACTAATATCAAAGGAAGTCAGTAAGTAGTGTTTCTGTTTTATAGGGCCTACTCGTAATTAGTATGTGATGGTTTGCGCCTCTACTTTAGTAGTAGTAGAAGTTGCATGCATGCATGTTTACTCTTCAAGTACCACTTGTAGTAGTCTACTAGACTAGAAGGCGATGACCTCATCATGCGTAATATGCGCGTCGGCGGGGGACTGTTCTATCGTTACTACTTCCAAGAAAGCCAGAAAGAATATTTAATGTTAGACCTTGGCCGTTGGTGGTTCCAGATGCATGCATGCAGGGATGCAGTCATCAGAACAACAAGGAAGTCGGTGTTTCTGTTTTATAGGGCCTACTCGTACACAACATCATGATGTTCGTGATCTCATTCGATCGTTCGAACATCTCGAAGTTCAATACACATAAGTCGTTCGCCTTTGAAGGCATTCTGCGCTAAAACGGGGCATATACAAATCAAGGTCAGAAGAGCTCGTCTTCTTCAATGAAACGGATTTTGCCATAAACAAAATCCGAACAGAGCGCTATTGGAGAGCACAAGCAACTCCACATTAGTACCGGTACATACAGTACGAGTTTTACTCTCATCAAACATCAAACCGCATCATCGAGGAAATAGTATTAGCATCACATAAATTACATGAAAAGAGCTAATACTCACAGTATTATATCCAGCGAGTACTGCTACTCCTACTCCTACTCCTACTCCTACTCCTATACTCCTATACTCCTATACTCCTATACTCCTATATTACTCCATCACCAATACGAATAAACCATGGCGCCCCTTTCGTCGTACCAGCATGCTGATGGCTCCAAGTCGGACGGGTTCACGGTCCTCCCCAGCGCCGCCAGCAAGATGATATTAGAAACAATAACGCAACAACTCCGACCTGCACTGATGATGCGCGAAGATGCTGCTGATGACTTTCGAAAACTCCAAAGAAAGAGTCGCCGAGCGGCAAGTAGTCGTCGGAATCGTTCCTGCTCACCATGGCAGAGTTCCGAGGTTAGCTTTGGAACGGTCTCCATCGCCGAGTTCCCAACGATAATCGGGGACCACCCATGCTGCTCGTCAGACGGCGGTTGTCCGATCGCCTTGTCGCCTGTTGCTATCAAAGAAGTAACAGCCATCCCGGTTCAATTCTATGAATTTCAACGCTTATCATTATCATTATCATCATCATCCGCCAAGCCGGTGGTCGTGACGCAGCATCCCACCACCAGACGAAAACAACATCAGGAAGTAGCGTTTAGACTGACGAGCCGCCAACGAGCCGATCGACTGACAAAAGCTGGGTTTTCCCACGAGGATATTCACCGAGCCGCTCAGGCAGCCTTTCAATGCCGAGCACAACGGGAGCGCTGCAATAAGCAAATGTCTTTGGATGGCGTTCACTCATTGCTCGAAAAGACCACCCGAAGGATTCGCAAAATAATCTTGTTGCCATCAGCATCCAGCAGCACCCCCAACAACCACAACAACAACAACAACAACAACAACAAAAGCTCCTGCAGCATGATGATCCATCACAAGATCACCAGAAATTCACCACCACCACATCCACCACCACCTCACCAGAGTCGACATCATCATGGTCCTCAAAAGCAGATCACCAGTCGATCTGCTTGACCACGGTACTACTAAACTCGTGGACTAGTACTACTATACAATGTTACTACTTCTAAAGTACACGTACCTACGAATATACACTATACTTTCAATACTACTAGTCTATAAATAGAAATGTCAATTTTGAATTATCAGCCATGTTACTACTTTGCATCGTATGGTAGTGAATCTACTGCTACTACTAGCTTGTAGAGTGCATACACTCACTTAGCCGCTCATGTTTCTACTTCTTCCTCATGCGGCTACTGCGTGTTCCTTTTGTTCTTCTTGTCGCTGTTGCTGTTGCTGTTGTTGTTGTTGTTGTTCTTGTTCTTCCAGTACATTTGGACATAGCTTGGCCGAAGATTTGGCCACTTGATGTCCCCATTCTTCTTGTTGATACAAGTATTGGCAAGAAGTGCCAGATATTTTCGCTCCAAAGGCCGCATAGTATCCAATCCCATAGACGACACAATGGGCATGAATGACCAACATGAGGTCGACAAAGGTACTGTAATAGCTCGATGCCGGACGACCCTTTTGACGATCCAAATGGGCCGTCTCTTCCGAAACATCTCTGGCACGGATCCAATATCGCTGATCTTGTTGATGGTGTTCATGTGGATGTTGATGATCTTGTTCATGTTGTGGTCGTGCTTGGTTACCGCCGCCGCCCCGTACCAACTGATACAAGGATTGATCCAATTCGCTTCGATTGGCTTGTACGAATTCATCGTCGGCCAATTCAAAAGCGACATGTCGGACCAAATCATTGGAATCACTCAAAAAGTAAACGGTAGTAGGTTCTTGCTGCTCACTTGTAGTACTACTGCTTATCAATCGACTGCAATTCAAAGCCGTCGTGGCGACATCCAAGGCAAATTGACGAGTGGGACCTTCCCATGGTAGCCCCGTCTTGTCGGCCGGATATTTGGCATTTTTGCCCACAACGTTCCATCCATGCGATGTCGCCTTGGGATGTCGGACCCGACAATGGACGGCCGTATAATAAGAATAATAATTCGGCTGTTGTGGTTGCAAATCCAAATCTTGGACCATAATCTTTTGCACCCATGCTTCGACGGGTGGACTGGGTCGAAAGAACAACCAAAAGATGCGTCCAAAATGAGGTGGACCATGGACATCCTCCATGGCTCCTCCCAGCACGCGATTCAATCGTTCTTGCAAGACGGTTTCTCCCAAATGACCCAAGATACGATGTCGCAATATCTTTTCCTTGGCAAATTTTGTTCCTGGCGTAGTGGCTCGTTCCAATGCTATATCGATATCATGATTCCAAAAGTCATCGGTAGGATGATCTTCTTCGCCCTTTAATCCTTCACCATCAAACAAGGCAGTAACATTCCTCACCCGCTTCATATCGTCAAATCCAAATTGAAATTCGGCCGGTACCGTCCAATCCAATAGTGTTTCGGGATGATTGGGTATTAAAAAGTGTTCGAGAGAACGGGGACGTTGCCATGCCAATAAAATGACACGCCGGGTCGCATTTCCCAAATACAAATCCCATGGCAATTGTCCTAATCGATCGTGCAATCCACCACAAATACCTAAACAGGTCCGAATCAATAAGGGTGGAGCGTCAGGATGGGTAAACAATTCCATTCCAGGAAACTGACGTCGCATTTGAGAATGCCATTGGACATAGTCTCGAATCCACGCTGGGAGGTTTTGTAACAGTTCGTCGGCCGATTCTTGATTGTAAAGAAAGGAAAATGATGATGAGGAAGAGGAAGAATAGTTCGAACTGTTGCTGCTGCTGCTGCTACTGTACTTCATTTCCTGGGGTGATGGTCTCGTCGTCGTCGCAGTAGTTCTTGTAGTCGTCGACTCTAGCCGTAGCGACAAGGTGGTCGTGGTACTACTAGTACTAGTACTAGTAGTCGTGTCCTCCCCAACAGCAAGGTTGTTGCGCCTGATAGATGTAGATGTAGATGTAGATGTAGATGATATTATACCGGTACCGGTATTGGTACTGGTATTACTTTGACTCCAAAAGAATAGTTGCAGTTGAAGGAAAGCCAGACCGACCACCAACACGACAAAGAAGCACATCATACAAAGTCTTATTCCCACCATCGTCACCATCATCACCCTCACCCCTGATCCATCATCTCGTTTCTTCTTGTACAATTGCGGCCGGGCTTGTTGCTTTTGGTGGGGAGGAGCCATCCTGCTGGATGATAGTTTATCTATGTATGGGATGGATGTGCTCTTTCAAGTGTCAAGTCTTGATATTATATGTGATATGCTATTATCGCGTGATGGCCTCGTCGAATACGGTAGAATATTATTAGCTACCGCAGTAGACTGACTAGTGGACTGACAACTCCAATACCGCAAAGTCAGCGAGTCCCATTCGTTCGCAATAGTAAAATAGAGGGTCTTCGTTCTAAGTCTATATATATACTCTGCGTGTTTCTCGCTGCTGCTCAATGCGGCTCGTACCGGTACTGTATTTCCTTCTTTCTTTGGCATTATTTTTTGGTGTCTTTGATGGTCATTGTCGTCGCGCGAGAGATGATCGTTCGATGATCGATCGCCGGCGCGCGCGGCTGCTGTGCATGCGCGCATGCTTGTGAAAATGAATGATCTATTCGATGATTCGATCACTAACTCACTTACCCACATGGTCCTTCCCCCGCCCGTCCATTCTCCTCCTCCTCCCCTCCTCTCCGGATCCGGGAAGGCGGCGAAGCCAGTATTCAGTACTGTATTCATTCACGCTTACGTCAGTCCCCCAATCCCCAGCCAGCCAGCCAGCTTCTGAAAGTACAAGTATTGAGTACCAGTACAGCATCAGAGAACCATAGGTTAATAGTACGTAATGAATGAATGGACATCTATCATCCGATAATGGCATCGCCAATCGGCGGCGGCAAGACCACCCACGCGACTGCCGCACTTTCTACGGGTACTTTACACATACATTAGTACCGGTAGTCACTACGGTATGTATGTACTAACTGTACCAGGTACTTCTTCTTGGATCGAGCATATCATAGTCCGCTGGAAGAACAACAGAACTTGCTTCTTCAATAATATACAATACATGTACATGGTACATCCGGCGTCTACGGACTGGTCGGTTGGTTGGTTCAACACAACCTCATGTTGTACATACAACAACAATACCGGTAGCAGAATAATCGGAGTGGTTCTCAGGTTTTGCATTTTCCTCTTTCGCCCAACTACCGTTGAAGTAGACTACAGTATGTATATCGTAAAAAGCAGCGTAGTAGTAGTAGTAGCTAGTTGTAGTAGTAGTAGTAGTAGTAGTAGTTGTAGAGAGCCAAGATGGTACAGCCGACGAAGAAGAAGCCACAACAACAAGAACTTGTTGACCAAAGGAGTGGTACTACTCTAGTAGCAGCGGGTAGTACTACTACAACAAGTAGTAGTATCAACAGCAGTTGCTGTTTTAATAATGAAATGTACTACCTCTCCAGATCTAGGTAGTACGGTACTTGCGGGTAGAGCAACAGCAGCAGCAGCAGCAGCAGCAGCATTATCGTGATACTCGTCTACTACTAGTACTGCGGTAGAGCAGTCCTTTCCGTGTATTATTACTACAGTAGTAGTAGACTACGAGTAGTTGGTAGACGACTGACTCTTTGAAAAAATTGCGAGAAAAGGTTATAGTAATAATAATAATAAGCAGCAGTAGTAGTAGAGGTAGTAGTAGTACTGTTTCCTTCCTTTACTCTTGCGCTGTGGCTGTTGTTTCTGTTTCGGTTGTTTGTTCATCAGAAGCATCCGCAGTACTTGTTGTTGCTGCTGCTGTTGTTGTTGTTGTACTCCCGCCACCGCCGCCGCCGCCCAAAAAAAACTCCTTTTGCAATCGCTTTTGTTGTCGATGATTCATCAAACGAGTATCACAACATTGTCGACGCCGGCAGGCTTTTCGGACTTCGGCTTCATTGTAGTGCGGTTGCGATTGAATAATCGCCAAGCGTTCTTCGGGTGTGAGCTTGTAGCACCACGAATTCTCACCACAACCAGTACTACTACTCGTACTGGTGTGGCTGTGGCTGCTATCATTGCAGGAGCGCGCGTCTGCGTCTGCGTCTGCTGCCGGCATGATCATTTCCACTTCTTCTTCTCGATTGTATTCCCACCCCAACTCCAAAGGACATCCTGTACTACAGTACGGATGATCACCGAGGACTTGGGGATAGACTCGTATCGAAGCGGTGGCCGAGAAGCGAACTTGTTTGGACGTAGACGTGGTAGACGTGGAGGCAGCAGCAGCAGCAGCAGCAGCAGCAGCAGCAGCAAGAGCGGCGCCCCGATCGTCCTCCTCTGTCTCGTTCTCTTCCAGATCCATAGAGTTGCTGTCCATACCGGCCAGGGTAGGACAGGAAGAGACGGAAGTGAGGTTCGATGCCGTCGACGCAGTGGAACGGTCGCTGTCCCATCGTTTCGTTGTCGTCGTCGTCGTCGATCGAGCCAACAGCTCTTCGTCATCGTCCACCGTTTGGTGTGGATGTACTTGTACTTGTAGTTCTTGTTGTTGGTTCTTGCGGTTCTTCTCACACTGGGCGAGGAGCTGTGCTTCGGCTTCGGCCACCAGCATCACTTGCTGCTGATGCTGATGCTGCTGTTGATAGTAGTTGGCATTGATACGAAGGGTAGTCAAACGTACCAGAGGACGAGTCCAACGGGGCGAAATGGGGAGGCGGCGTCCCATTTTGGAGGAGTAGTGTTGGAGTGTTGGGTTACTGTATTCTTCTTTCTTCTTGTTCTATCCGTTCGTCCGAGGTCATGAAAGGCAAGTAGAGTATCGTCAAGTATAGTCAAGTATAGTCACGTAATGGATGAATGAATGAATGAATGATGTTGAAATAGTAAATAATGTGACCAAGCAAACCAACAAACGATGGATCGATCGATCTATCGATCGTGGAAATGGAGAAATTCAAACTGCCGTTCTACTCGTATTCGTACTCGTACTCGTACTCGTACTTATCGTACTTGTATGTACTGTATCGCGAATTCACTACCGAAACAAAAATTCAATTGGCTTCCGATCGAGCGAGATGATCGAGAGCAGGCAGCGATACTGCACGTGTAGCGCGGGGGTTACCGATGATTATTATTATTTCGCAGATTAGCGAAGATAAAGATAAACCGCAACAAGGGCCTTTCCTTTCGTGCCCACGTAGAAGACACTACAAACTCTACACGAAAGTGGTCGGAATTATTTCTCGTTGGCTCTTTCATTTTATTTTCATATGTCTCGCGAGCCGGACATTTACGTTCTTACGCACGCACGGTACATTCCGAATAGCAAGCAACACAATTTGAGAGGTCGTCCTTTTTATCATCTTGTATTTGGGTGGTGGCTGTGAAGGCATCCGCGAGAGAGAGCGAGAGCGAGGGGGCGACATTCGCCGATTATGCTACTGTATTGCGTGCGTACCAGGTACAGTACTGTTCCGGTACAGTACTGTACAGTTTGTACGAACCAGTACACCAACCGCTTACCGCTAACTTTTTTTACTCGTGAGCTCGTATTACTCGTACACACGTTAGCATAATAATACGTGCGCACTATTGACGACGACGACGACGACGACGAACGACGAAAGACGACACACTTAACTTCTCTAACGGCCTTCCGTCGCAGTACAACTACAAATTCGGATTCGGATTCGTAACAACGTCAGACTAATTATTGTATGTATTGTAAATGTCCCAAAATGTCAATCCCATAAATGAAGTTCAACCTTACTTAACAGTTCATTCCCACCTACGGTAGTACAACATACAATGAGAATTTCAATGATGACTGCTTTGGGACGAAACGACGTCATCATGTCTGCTATTGCCGGAAGTTTGAGAGGTCTATCTACGAGTACATACACACAGTAGTTGTACCAGCGGTACAAGTAGTAGTACCAGCCAGATACAGCAGAGAGCTCTCATTACTTGTACTGGCGTATGTAATGAGTTCTGGTCGTCTAAACATTGTCACTATGTGCCGTAGACTATGTACGATCGCCAAAACGCACGACCATAATTACCGGTACCACGTACGAGTACTGCTGTATGTAACGCACGACTGCTGTGACGGTACCGCTACTACTATGAACTTTCTTCGTCTCGACTTTGCTACTACTACTACCTACTACTCTACTAGCTAGTAGTAGTAGTAGCTAGAAAGTCTGCTCTCTCTACTCTCCGGTAGTAGGTAGTAGGTAGTAGTAGTAGAGCTGCTGCTACTACTACTACTACTACTATATCGTAAAGCAGCGAAAAAGTGGTGCGCTGTCTAATTTAGCTGCTACCTTGACGGTCGAGAGCAATTAATCTCTCTCCCGCCGGAACGATACCATCCACTCCAGACAGTCCAATTGATTGACTCAATGGACTCTTTTCACCCGTACGGGATCATCAGCGCTAATCTGCACATCTACAGAGACGATGGAACCGGGTCCTGTGCTTGCATCCTTCGTCAAACTCGCTAGCTTTGTTCAACAAAAGATCGTCTCGCAAGAGAGATTCATAGTAGTAGTAGTAGTAGTAGTAGTAGTAGAGCTACTAGTACTACTACTCTAGCTAGTAGTAGAGTAGAAGCTCTACTCTCTCGTACTAGCTACTACTACTAGTAGTAGAGTAATAGTAGTACGGCGAAGTCTCCTCTACGGCTACTAGCTAGCTACTAGTAGTAGGAGTAGTAGCTCGAAGCATGATCTACTTGTAGTATGCCATGCTCTTGTAGTAACTCTCCTTTCTTTGTCCTTGTTGTTTTTCTCGAGGGAAGTCAGGAGTGATGCGTAATGCCATAGCCTTGCGGCTCTTCTCTACTACTACTATCTCGTAGCCTCTACTACTAGAGTACTTGTTAGCTCTCTACTAGCTAGTAGTAGCTCTTCTCTACTAGTAGTAGTAGTAGACGAGGAATAAGTAGCTGCTACTCTACTCTACTACCAGTAAGTAGAGTAGTCTATTCATCCATCAGTCCCATCGTCAGCATTCCACGAGGGGGAGTCGTCGCTTTACGAAGACCATGATGATGATGATGACTATGATGACGATTGGTCTGACCACCACCACCACCACCACCATCACCACGATTCCTGGTGCTTCCCCTCCTGCCTTTTCCTCGAGGCATTGTCGATAAAAAGGCAAATTCATTCTTGAGATGATCGACCTTGGCATGGGCACCCCAATCGTTGTAAAGCCACATGGCATTGGACAAGTAGCTTTGAGCACCACCAGCAGCAGCAGCACAAGAACCAGCATTCATCGTATCACCGCCACCGCCACTCGTCTTATGATGCTTTTCGAGTTCTTGTTCCAACAACATTCGACCACAATGTTCTTGCATCAAAGCTTCCAAATGCAACAAGTTACTTTCCGAACACGCGGCAATGGCTTCATCAAAGAATCCCTTCTTTCCGTTTTGCATCGCACGAAGACAATGATACAAAGGTTTTACATTGGGATTGCTAACGCTGCCGCTCCCGCCGCTGATTTGAAGCAATTTGCGAGTCGTTTGGAGAATTTCCTTGCCAATGCCAAGCCATTGCTTGTCACGACGCTTGCGTCCTACGTACATGGCGGCCAGGCCATGAAACATGAGACGTAAATGTTCGCGGACCAAGGATAAATCAAACAGGGGAACATCTTTCAAACGATCCATCATTCGGATCATGGCCTCTTCGTCTCCGACGAAAAGAGCCAGACCTAATCGAAGAATCCCAAAGTCACGCAGAGTCATTGTGTAGGTGTTGCCCTTCATGTTTCTCAATATCTCTTCTTCGTCCATAATGTCGCCTTTGAGTTGCGTAGGATCAATGATCGTATGAGTTGTAGAAGTACTAGAATAAAACCGACTTGTTGATTTGCCTTGCAGATTCCGAATGAATTGTCGATAGCCCTTGAAAATGGCTTCAAAGCTGGGTCTGTTCAATTGTCGAGACTTGTCTTGAAACAATATCAGTTTGGGATCCAATAAAGAATTGTTCAAGGGAAGGCCAGTGACAAAATACAAGAGAGGAAAATGCATGGCCGAGGACAATCCCATGTCGACATTGCCTCCCGCCAAATTCATTCGATACAGATTCAGCACGACATCGAGTGACTCGTAAAAGGGTTCCCGAAGATGCAACACGCCACAATACAGGATAGTCTGACCCTTGGCATATTCTCCTCCGCCCCGATCTTCTGGAAAGCGGGCATACAGCCGGTTGACGACGGCCGCATAGGAAGACGCAATGGACAATTGACCCTTTTTGCGCAACGACACAGCGTAGGAAGTCAGCATCCGTGGTAAGTACTTGGTGACACCATGGCGTAATGAGAGTCTCAAGGCGCGTAGAGTCACCAATGCCGTCAGATCGATTTGCTGACTATAATTGGACAATAGACCAAGCTGGCATAAGAGTTTGATCTTCCAATCTTCCTTGGCCAGGGGAAGGTCGGCGACGGCAGAAATACCACGCGATCCCAAAGCCAATTGGAGTTTGAATTTTTCTCCCATGAGATCGGTCTTGGACGGATTGGAAGGAATGGAGAGTCCCATCCCGGCCAAGATTTTCACTGCTTCTTCAATTCCCGATCGAAAGTGTTGCTTTTCATTCGTTCCGACGGCCAAATTGACCTTGGTGAAATAGGCAGTACACTTGTCTTGATGGGAATGCGCATTGGCAAGGCATTCTTCGACGGCGGCCTTGCATTCCGTAAAGTTGCCTTGGGCAAACTCGGCTTCCATGGAATGGTTCGTCAGTGAGAGAAGTAAATCGTAGTGTTTTTCCCATTGTTCCTTTCGATGCTTGATCAACGTTGGTCGGTCAATGCGTTCCGCCCCTGGCAGTGCGTAAATGGCCGCGATACCGGCTCGTAATAACCGAACGGTTTGGTCGTAACTGGCCTTGGCCATGGACATGTTGGCAACTCGTAGATTGAGCTCGGCCAACTGGACTGGATCGGAAACATATTCGGTCGGGACTTGATTCAAATGTTCGGCTGCCACGTATAGCATCCATTCGTCCTTGGTGTTTATGGTATTCTTCTTGCTGCTGCTGTTGTTGTTGTTGTTGTTGTTGTTGTTGTTGTTAGGAGTGGAAGCGCTACTACTACTAGCAGATGCTGCTACTTCTGGTGGACATGCCGTCATCAACAAGGCTTGGGATGTTTGAACGAGTAGTTTATGGCGTTGTTCACCCGGTGGAATGAGAGTATAGGCGGCTTCTTGAACTCGATCGTGAGCAAAGACGTAGTAGTAGGAAGAATCGCTGTCTTGTGCCTGTTGCTGTTGCTGCTGCTGTTGGTCGTGGTGGCGGTGGTGGTGGTGTTGATGCTTTGTCTTTTGGAGCAAAAGACCTTGTTCGACGCTATCGTCCAACAGGCGGTAAAGTTGCGATTTGAGAATGGCAGGATACTGAGGATGATCGTTTCGTTGATGATCGTTTTGTTGCACAACGGCGAGACACGCCAGAAGCGCAGGGACATCGAGTATGTACCGAATATAGGCGGCGACTACCAGTACTCTTCGTTGTGGTTCCGGTAAGAGTTCGAGTTTGTGTTGAATCATTTCCACCACACTCTTGGAAAGCATGAAATCTTGTTTCTGAGTATTGCCAGTGCCACCGCCGCCGCCGCCACGGCCTGTCGCCAAAGTTAAATTGTCGGCCGCCAAGAGCGAAAAGGTCCACTGGAAACACACCACATCATAGTAGAGGATATTTTGTCGTACCAGTTCTTCCACGGCTTGTTTGCAATAAAAGACATTCCCAAGAGTTTTGGAATAGATCAATTCGGAAAGAGGTTGAATCTCGGTCAAGGGTAGATCCAACGTCTCTCTCAAAAACTCCGAAACGTGTCTGGGAGCCAGTGTGGATATGTTGATGAGTATCGTTTGATCGGGAGGTCGTTGCTGTTGACTGGTTTGCACCAATTGAAGAAGTCTTGGTTGCGATTCCAGTTCTTCACTTCGATAGCTTCCAATGAGAAGAAAGTGCTGTAATAGTGAAGAAGAAGAATCCTCGAGAAGCAAGAGAGCTTCCAAAACCTCCAAGGATGCAACATCTGCCCATTGTAAGTCGTCCAAATAGAGAATCAAGGGTCGCTGCCCATGAGACAAGACTCCCAGAAACGACGCTAGAGTTCGACCCACTTGAGAGAGATCGGTAGTAGTCACGAATTTTTCGGGAAAGGAGTGGTGTTGGGGGCGGGAAGAAAGAGCTGCTGCTGCTGCTGCTGCTGCTGCTCGTGGTTGTGCATTCTTGGGCTTGTTGTTATTATCGTGATCTTGATCTTGCTCGTGATCTTGCGGTTGGAGTGTCTTTAAAATAGGAAAGACATCGAGCAATATTTGGGCATCGGGGGATCGCCAAAACACATCTAGGTCGTCCTTGTTGCTGATAATCGCTTGCTGTAAATAATGCTGTGGCATGGTTGTTGTGGTTGTGGTTGTTGTGGTTGTGGTTGTTGTGGTTGTTGTTTGATGACCGCTTACTATTGAAGAGTAACAATCACCAGCATCATCGAATTCCAAAGGAGCCGGAGCTTGTTGTTGTTGTTGTTCTTCTTCTTCTTGTTGTTGTTCGTCTTGTTGATCCGAAGACAATACAACTTCTTGCGTTTGATGATGTCGTATTAGCATACTCAATGCTTGGTTGATGGCACTCAAGGGTTCTCGTGTCATGGCACCTTGATCGTACTTTCCTCGACAAATCAAAAACGAATCATGGGGTGGTAGTGATGATGATGATGATGATGATGATGCTGTTTGATTATATTTTTGTTGTTGTTGGCGTTCGAGACGTGACAGTGCCGTTTCAATCAAGGATGACTTTCCCACACCACTCGGTCCACAAATCCAAAGGACTTTGTTCGTACTAGTAGTAGTAGTAGTAGTAGTAGTATTGTTGTTGTTGCTGTTGTCGTTCTGGTGCCCATCGCCACCAGCTTCAGCTTCAGCGTCAGCTCCTTCCATAGCTCTTGTACTTGTACTTGTTGTGGATATTGTTGATGTTGCTGTTGATGTTGATGTTGATGTTGTTGATTTTGTTGTTGATATTAACAATAAACTCCTTGCAATCCTCTCCAACTGTTCCAATTCCATTTCTCGTCCAAATAATTTATCTTGTGGTGGAAATTTAATCGTTCCCTTGATCAGATCATCATCGGCATCACTTCGATCATCATAGTAGGCTTCATCTTCTTGATCATCATGATGATGACGATGATGATGATGATGATCATCATCATCATCGTCGTCGTCGTGAGTGTTTCTACCCCCGGTAAGAACACCAGCAGGAAGCAGCATCCGCATCATCGAAGAGGAGGCAGCAGCAGCAGTAGAGGCAGCAGCAGTAGAGGCAGCATCACCAGCAATATTAGAGGGAGATGAAAGAAGGAAGCCCGTACTACTACTAATACTATTCGCCGTGGTGTTTGACGTGATGCTGCTGGTAGCCACAGTACTATTGCAGGTGGTGGTGGTGGAAGAAATAGAGTGCGAGTTGTTGCTGTTGCTGCTACAGGCACCACCAGCCTTGCCAACACCACCACCAGCAGCAGCAGCACGTGCACTACCGATTCGTAACAAGCCCCTCTTGGAAACCCCCATGGCCAAAGACATTGACGTCAAGGATAATAAAGGTGGTGGTTGTGCTGCTGCTGCTGGTGGTGGAGGACTACTATTAGTAGTAGTAGTAGTAGCAGCAGCAGTAGCAGTAGCAGTAGTAGTATCATTCGTCTCGTGCTGGATCATGATGGGCGCTGATGATGATGGAACGCCTAGTATTATTTCGTCGTCATCGCCATCGTCATCTTCCTCGTGGCTCATGCTCATGCTCATGCTCATCATTTGCATGCTCTTCTTCTTCTTCGTTTTCTTTGTGGATATGAGCTTTTAGACCAGTAGTGTAGTATATTAGTAGAGCGATAGGAGCTTCAATGATGACCTTGAAAGCGCATCTGCTTGTTTATCGTAGTAGTATTGTAGTAGTATTAGCTTGAATGCAAATATTGGGTTGGGTTGGGTTGGGTTGGGTTGGGTTGGGTTGGGTTGGGTTGGGTTGGGTTGGGTTGGGTTGGAATGACGATCGCAATGATAGTAGTATATGCAGA
The DNA here is from genome assembly GCA_956465555.1 of Nitzschia sp. pyKryTriq1. Lineage (NCBI taxonomy): Eukaryota > Bacillariophyta > Bacillariophyceae > Bacillariales > Bacillariaceae > Nitzschia > Nitzschia sp. pyKryTriq1. Next base: position 92,295 of record OY101117.1, read on the forward strand.
GAGAGAGAGAGAGAGAGGAGCGAGATGAAAGAGAGGAGAAAGGGGATGAAGAATAAGTCACTGGATCAGATGATCGCGATGAAAGATGAAAGGCGGAGCGCCTTTTCAGCCTTCCTGGCTGGCTGGCTGGCTGGCTGGCTGGATTATGCACACCACACAACGCACGCACGGAAGGATACTGGATACTGTACTGTGGTACTAGTACCGGTAGTAGTACTGTAGTAGTAAATAATAGTTGTGCCCGCGAGTGAATGATGCTGCACGCGCACACACGGCGGCGGCTACTCCTCGCTGGATGCATGCATGCATGCATTCATGGATGCATGCATGCAGCATGCAGGAAGTTTTAGGAACCTTTTGTATGGATTATTAGTGCCCTTTTCAACAACTTTGGGTGTACCGACCTGTGCATGTTGTGTTTAGGTACTGAAAGCCCGTACAACATGTCAAATAATAATTGCCCTGCATGCTTGTACCGGTATTATGTTGCCTGCCTGCCTGGCTGCCGGGAAGAAGAACAACCGATCGATTATTGTTCGTCGACCGACCGACGTCATGCATTCTTCCCTTACATACAAGCAAAAACGGTAATGAAATCGACACGTGCGTCATCACGAGAAGAAATGGTGGCAAGCTAAAACTAACTACAGTACGCACGGTCTACCGGCCGGTACCACTATTAACGCTTCGCTAGCTGCGTACTCATACGCACGGGGTCATTGACGAGGACGAGTGAATCGTCGTCGTCGTCCGAGGAGGAGGAGGAGCATAGTCGTTCGTCGTCATCAACAACACGCCGAGTGACAACTGCGATATCGTCTGGAAGGAAGAGAGAGGAGAGCTGATTTTCGTTGTTGTTCTTCTTGGAGGTTGTTTACCCATGCTGGTGCGGTGTTTTTTTTGATTTTTCAAGTACTACTACTACTACTACTTGTTGCTGTTGGTGCTTGATGGTGCTTATTTTTTGCTACATGGTCATCATGAATGCAATGATCTTTCACGCCAGTACTACTATATAGTAGTAGTTGAACAAGAAGAAGAATGATGATGATCATGATCATGATCTAGTACTACTACCACTATACTCGCTTGAAAGGAGACCGTCCATGCTGGGTCACAATCGCTGCAAAGCAAACCATCAAACTTGGATCGACGCCAGGCCCAATCACCAAATCCCAGCAAGACTCGGTGATGATACTACTACTACTACTACTACTGCCTGTAGTACGTGTAGTAGTACTAGTACCGGCAGTACCACCACATCCTGCTGCTGCGCGTTGGTTATTGTTGCCGCCACCAGTCGTCCTCGAAATCATGCAACTTTCGGTACCGGTGTCATTGTTCTTGCTCCTGCTGCTGGACGACGACGAAGAGGAAAATCCACCCGAACTCCTTCTTCGTTCTTGTTGTTCCATCATGATGGATGGCACGACGACCTTTTTGTTTTTGCTCAACGACGACCAAGACGAGACAAAATCCGTTGTATCAGCAGCAGCAGCATCAGCAGCATCCTGCATATGATCATCATCATCATCATCAACAACAACAACATCAATATCAACCACAACATTGTTATTCTTGTCCTCCTCCGGCCCCAAGATACTAGTACTCCTGCTAGCACTCTCCTCCTTTTCGCTTAATAACGCCATGATCGGATGATGATTGTCCTCAGCGTTGTCGATTCTCATTTGACAGCTCCCACCAAAGACGGGTCCACAGTATTGGAGACGATAAACAAGTTCATCTTTGTTGTTTTCGTCGTCGTGGTTGCTTGGATGGTTCTTGTTGCTGGTGCTGGTACGCTGCTGGTTGCCGAAAGAAGACGAAGAACAAGGAGCAGGTGGCAGCCAAAGAGTCATTTGATATTCGAGTGAATGAGGGATCTTGTGAACAGTACCCCAAGTAAACCACATCTCCGTATCCTCCTCGTCGTTTTCGTCGCCGTTGTCGTCATGGTGATGACGACGACGATGATGATGATGATGATGATTTTTCTTTTCGCTTTTCGAAAGGCATGAACTTTCACTGAATGAATGCTCATTTTGATGGATGTTATGTTGAGGTCGAGGATGCTGCTGCTGTTGCTGTTGCTGCGGCTGGATGTGCTGTTGCTCGGGGGGAAGCGATGACCAAGAGGAACCGAGAGAAAATGCAGTGCTACTGGTGTTGGCGGTAGTTGTATTATCCACCATCACCACATGATCATGGTGATGCCGTGTCAGTTGTTTCGGACACAAAATCTCGTAGTAAAAAGGAAAGGTTGGGTGAAACTTTGGCTTCATAACCGCACGTGCTTTGCCTTGACCATTTCGTAGGACCATCCGTCCACGACGACGACGACGACCATTACTTTTTTCTTCCCACCAAGAAGAAGGACCATCAATATAAATTCCATCCCCAAATGGTGATACACCATCGTGATTGTCGGTTATTTCGATCCAGGATAATTTCGTAGTAGTAGTACCTCTTCTTTTACTACCCCCCGATGTCCATTCTCGTCGACTTTGGTGTTTGTTGTTTCGCTTCGGCCTTCCGCTCATGCCGGCCGGCTGCTTCTTCTCGTTCTTGTTATCTCGTTGTTGATGTTGATGTTGATGTTGATGTTGATGTTGATGTTGTTCTTGTCCCCGTCGTCGTGCTGCTGGTTTGCTTACTGCTGCTATTGTTCTTGTTCGATGGGCGGTTTTGTGTTCCATACGGAGAGAATAACACATTCCTGGATTTTCAATCCGTTCTACGGCTTCACACATGCACGAGAGGCGTCCCCTCGACGTGGGCAAGTGATAGAAATCTGCCGCGGTAGGGATGGGGGATGAGTGTTGGCAGCCCATACTGTACTACTAGTACAGTAGTAGATGATGACGATACTCGTAATAGTAGTATGTGATGGGGATTGTTGTTGTGTGGTTGTCAAAATAATGATGATGCTTGATATGATAAGATCATGGATCTTGACGCAGCAGGTCGACTGATATCTTAGTAGATGCGTAACCCTCGTCCGACGGATGTATTTTGTGATGCACCGCAGGATGATGCAGAGTTTGTTGTGCACAGCAACAACTACGTAACAAAACCCATTACCGGTATCAGTCACATTTTCGGGACGATTTCCCACGACAAGGGTCTTGGTTCGCCCAATGCTTTCGAAACAAAACCTCTAAATGAAAATGTCATGGCGACTACGTTTCTGTCGAGGATACAGATCTGAGAGTATCCTTTCTACGTACCGAAACACACGATTCCAATTCTGTTCGCCTCCACGAAAACACCAGTCAGATAGTCAGTCGTTGTGGTCGATCAGATCATTACGCGCGCGCTTGGTATGCGCACAGGCTCGGCCTGCAGGCGGAAGGAGTAGAAATCAGTGAAAGTCAAGTCAAGCTGGTGAGCAAGCCTGCCGAGCCACGTTCGAGCCACACAAACACTCCGACGATCCCACACAAACACAAACCACTGGAATCGAGAATGAGGAGATTCTCGTACACGAGTAGGCCAAGCGATAGTGATGCTTCAACGGTTAGTTTTCATCCGATCGGATCGTGCCGATGATGATCGACCGATGTGGCAAAAACGATGACACAACTACTCGTACTTGTAATATATTCTCGCACAGTAGCACACGCCTCGAGTCTTCCCTTGTTTCTTCCTCTCTACCTTTTAGAAACGACGAGCTGCTTCTGTTGTTGTTATTCTTTTATTTTAAATGGTCGTGAGCAGCAATAACAAGAACGAGAACGACATATCCACTTCATCATCATTTCTTTCCAGTAGTATCCCCATGAAGATTTACATGTTATTGTTCTCCACAACGACAATGTTGTCGTCGTTTTCCGTGTTATTAGTTTCGCTCATGGCCCTTCCAGCGACGAGCGAAGCATTCACTTCTCCGCCTGCCAAACAATTGCAGAGCAGCAACAATCCTCTTTTGGAACAGTACATGAAAGCGGCCCAGTTTCTTCCCGCCGCCTACTCGCATTGTCTGACACACCACCATTTGGCCACGGAATGTGTGACGGCAGGATGCATGGCAGGGATTGGCGATTATTTGGCCCAACGCAAGTCGACCAAACCGTACCGGCCGAAACGAAGTCTTCATTTCGTCCTGAAAGGGCTCGGGGAAGGTCTCATGTGGAGTTTTTGGTACCACAAGGCCGATCGATGGGTCGCTTATTTGGTGCAAGCGGCACTGGCCAGCGGAATCCTCCCTCCGAGTATGGAACCGGTCTATCGAACATTCATGGCCGTCGCCTTGGACTTGATGATTGCCTGTCCTTTGATATATGGTCTTTGGGACATTCCCTTTCCCGCCTTGTTGTCGGGAGTTCCATTGCGACAAATTCCGCGTCAAGTCAAGGAGAAACTGGGTGAAATGATGCTGGCATCCATCAAACTCTGGACGCCCGTCAATGTTCTTATTTACAACAGTCCATTGCAATACCGTGTTCTACTCATGTCGACTGCCGATGTCTTTTGGCAGAGTATTGTGTCGGCTATTGCGAGCCGTGAGATTTTGGGTACGGGAGACGAGATGACGACGACGATCTCCAACAATAATAATAATAAGGCGGGGGTGATGAATATTCCACCACCCAAATCAGCAGGAGGAGGACCCAGCTCACAACCAGTGCCGGCGGCTTCCTGAGATACGGCCAACGGTATGGAACGGGGTGTATTTATATTTATTGTATAGTAGTTCCATACTGTTGTTGTTGTTGTTGTTGTTGTTGTTGCGAATAAAATACTACTATTGCGTACGAGTAGATCATAGAGAAGAAGTTAACATACTACCGGTAGTAGTGGACACTTGCATGCATGCATGTTGTTTGCTATAGCAAATTTATGTCATGGTTACGGCTTCGATGATACGAGTAGCCTTGAGTTGAAGTAAGATCGAACGATCGATCGATCGATCGATGGACCCATGTGGTTTAAATGAAGGAAGGTACTAACAGCCAGCAGCATAGCGGGTGCTGCAGGAAGAAGTACGCAGGGCTTCGATAGGAGCCTTGAGTTCAGATAATATTACAATAAGGAACTACTAGGATCGATTCAATAGTAGAAGGACTTCTCAATGGAAGCTCTGTACTTGCATCATGGCGCACTGCTGATGGTGGTGGTCGAAATCCGCATTTTTCCTCTGATTGTATGGTGCTGGTGGTAGTAGACTCGCGGATAGTAGTAGCCGAGAAGAAATGCTTGATTGATGCGTAATGAAACGCTATAAATCAGGATGGACTACTTGGTGGACCGAATATCCTCCTCGATTCTTGCTTGGCGGCCAAGAAGGACGACACGAGAAGCCCCCCCCCCCCCCCCCCCCCCCTATGATCATGGAACACAACAAGCTCCCATCGTTGACGAAAACATATCGCTGACTGTCAGTCTCAAGTTCCTGTTTTGAGATCAAAGCTAGGAGCGCTCGTAGTACAGTACTCAGTAGATGCCTGCCTGCCTGCCTGCCTGCCTCCCAACGACAGGCTCGTAGTGGCGCCTCGAAAAGTCCAATGATGGATCAAGAACAAGAGGAATATCACCAGACGACGACCAGCAGGCTGCGCGTCCCAGCATCCTCATCCGACGGAGCATAATAATATAGCTCGAAACGCATACTCTCATCACCATCAATCGACAGATCCATCTTGACCTGAGCTGGTGGCGGTCACGACCATGCCATATTCTCGAGGCTATACTGTCTCGCTCGTACCATAACAGGGAATACTGCTACTGCGATGGCAGCTGGCGGGTGGCAAGGAGTACGAGGGGGGGAACAACGACAGGGCGCTCCATGATGATCGACAATGTATACTGTATGCATCCATATCATCAAACCAGCATCAAAAGACATTGCTCAGCGTGTGCAGCTCATAGACACGTATAATACTGTTGATGAAACCAAAGAACAAAAGCGGTCGAAAGATGATATCCGCGGTACGAGTACGCGTCTGCGAAAGAAGAAGAAATGAAGCGAAAGAAGCGTGTTTGAGAAAAAGAAGTGTGTCCGTCCATCCTCGGTTGTTAGTGAAGCCAATCCATGTATCATACTGTACATACCGGTATTCGTACAGTAGTCAAGATATATCCACGTGGAGGCAGCTCGAAATGAAGCGCAAACAACGCACGTACTTGGTGCGGCCACGCATGCACGCCGGCGGAGCAGGTCTGGAGATTCTCATTGGTCCAGCGCATGATGGCGTCACTGACGTACTTCCACAATACCCAAAATATAAAAAAATAATAATGCTCAAAAGTCGTGTCACACGACCAATGATCGCGATCTCTCGGGCGGCGGGGACAGGATTTTCGAACGAAAAAGCTGGAGATAGAAAGCGGTACAAGTAGAGAGACCACGAGTACAGTACAAGCAGAATGCAATGCCCAGAGACGACTCCTCTCTCTCGACCGTAGATTATTCATGAAACTAACGGTCAAGGTGATGGGTCCTTTTTGTTCTTTCAATATAAAACAGCTGATACTCTAGCTAGCTAGCATAGAAGAGTAGTCTAGTGCAGTATTTTGGTCTGGAGAAAATAGATGTTATTGTGGTCCTATCGGATGAGATGAAATAAATACCGATTAGTGTCGTAAGTCATTCAAGTAGTACAAGCAGTTAGTTGCAGCAGCAGCAAAGAAACATTGAGTTCCGCGTCCCCGGGAGATCGTTTATTCATTCAATATGTTGATATCAATTAACGGTCCAAGAAGAAAAAGCTGTTGGCGGACTCATCCCAGTCTCGGTTGTAGTCCGAGTTGTAGTTTTCTCTGCCGGGCTCGACGGCATAAGGTTCGACCCAAGCGGTCAGCGGGAACTCGACGGTGGCAGTATTGACAATACGCACAACGTTTCCAGTTCCGGGGGTCTCGAGGATGACAAACAGCGGTCGCTCCATACCGTCTTCGGTGTAGACTTCCATGACTTGCTTGTTGTTATTGGGACCTTGGAGAAGCTCAATTCGGGCATTCAACGGACGTCCGTCGGTCTTGAGGAGACATTGCACGGACGAGACAGCGGGGGAGAAGGGGATGGTGTGGATGGCTCCTCCTTGGATGGTCTTGGGTCGCTTCATGTCAGAGCCAACGAATCCAGCGGCACCGTTACCGATGGAGTCGTCGACGTCGGCCTCAACGCAGGCATCGAGGGGGAACTCCAGGTGTCCAGTGTTGCGGATGGCGATAGCGTTGGAGCCTCGGGGGGTCTCGATGATGCAGTTGAAGGGGCGGAAGTTTCCGTCTTCAATGTAGATTCCCATCTTCTGCGGGGTGTTGTCGGGTCCTTGCCACAACTCGACGTTCGCGTTCAACGGACGTCCATCGGTCTTCATCAGCACTTGCACACGCTCGACGTAGGGAGAGTCCAACGACCAGGTGCGGAGCGATCCTCCCTGCACCTTGGTGGGGATCTTGCCTTCCCACGAGGGTCGGATGGCTCCGGTGTCGTAGTTCGAGGCGGACCTTCGCATAGCTCCTCCGGCGCCGGGTCCGGGGGAGATGGTCGCATCACCTACATCACCTCCTTCGGAAAGGTAGGAGAACGAGTTCAACCCAGTGGAAGTGCGGCCCGATTGCTGGACGCTGAAAGCAGAGGCACCTTCCAAGAGGGCAAAGACGGCCAAGACGTTGCAGATCTTCATGGTCAGTTATTCAAATACTTGTACTGTGAAAAAGGAGCGGGTGCTTGATTTGTGGACGAGGGATACGCAACACAAACAACAAGTTGAAATGTGGGCAAGACGGGATATGTATTTTGTACGAGATCGATCGCCTTTTCGGCGAGTATTGTGGACCGACGTGGCGGCAGCTTTACGTAGTGGTATCGGTAAGGAAATAACGATGACGCACGCAGATTGGCTAAATTTGGTTTTCAAAAATGGATTGCCCATCTGATTGGTGCCAAACCCGCGCTGGCCGCCCAAATCCGTTGTCCGTCGAAAGACATAGCCCTGATCGTACCACGTAGTTTTCATTGGGCAATCTCAGCTTGCAAATTGGGTTTCTCAGCAGATGTGATTTTTGTTCTTTCTGTTGTTCTTTCTATTCGTCGCGAATCGTCGTCAGGAATGACGTTTGATTACGATTGGTTATTTTCACCACGTCAGTCTTTCAGACACGTCAACCCGCCAATTAGAAAGAGTTGAACCAGCTGTGCACACGTCATATCATTTTTTCGGCTATTTCGATAAGTAGAAAAAGGGCAACGAACACTGACGTTCACATTACGCATATGCCTATTTACTTAACGAATGTATTGTACGACATCAGAAACCCTGTCCCACATTTTGACACTAACTAGACTATTTTGTGTCTTTGACCCATCATCCATCATCCTCCTTCGATCGTCATTCCTCGTCATCCAACATCATTTGGCTTCTCAATTCTCGGATGCAGACGAAAGTTGTCGTTGACGTTTCGTCTCTCTACGACCGACGACCAGTAGCTATCCGGAGTAGAGTGGATCCTTCTTCTCGTCTATCGTGGTTTGTCTTTCGAAAGAGTAGGAACTAGATGAAAGTACTCTTCTACTCGTACTACTACTCCAAGAAAAAATAATGATGGAAGTCAGGTTCGAGGCGTTTCATCGGCGCCTATTCGTGTTTCTCGTGACCACGACGGCTGTGACAGTTTTGAGTGATTTAAAATGGAAGAGTCGAAAGATGGCGGCAGTTGGAAGGAGACTCTATGGGGATGCCGCGTCGGGCTTGCGGAATGATGTGCTACTTCCGTTGATGTTTCTTCATGCTGCTGCAGGAGCGATTTAACCTAATGGAAGAAACAGTCGGTGGAGCGATTCATTCATTTATTCGGACGACGAATTCATAATTGTTTCGACGAGGACTCCTATTAAGAAGAATTGGATCATCCGAGCCGCAGGTTTGGTCATCTTGCTTTGCTTGCTGCTCCTGCCAACATCTTGGCGACGCCGACAAGGGTTGCTATCTATGTTCTTACAACGACGACGTCGTCGAGGATGACATGTTGTTGTTGTTGTTGGAATTGTGCTGCAAGCACGCAATCAGCACTTGCCAAGGATTTCATACTTCATGCTCTTTGCTGAAGAATACCAGTACTTCTGCTACTGCGCCGGTCGTGCTGGCTCAACAAGGGAAATACTACTAGTCGTCTTGGCGCAAGACATTTGATTTGGTGTATGGCTGTTTGCTCCTTTTACGACATCCTCAGGCATGAAATCTGCTGCGCCATCACCACCTTGCAAAGATCGATTCCCTTGAATGGGGAATCGCCATGGCTCTCCCTTAATAAAGCCAAGGGGCTGGGACTGGAACTGCACATTTGCAAGTCCTTTGTCAAAAGACTGACTGCCGATGTCCACAGTACTGCAGTCTACCGATCCCAAGTGGTTGGATTGTGTAGTAGCGGTCCAACAAGGTACCGGATCACCTCTCGTCCTGAGTCACGACAAGAAGAAGGCCAAGGGGACTAATTGCCGACGTCCGAGATTGTCATTCAAATGCTCAGCCGACTATGGGCAGTTCTGTACTATAAAAAGCAGTTCATTTCGATGATGCCGACGTCCAGCAAGCCATGAAGCGACAATTCGATTCTATCACGTTCCAAGGAGGTCAAGGCGACAAGTACAGTACGGAGCGATCGAATTCAATTTCACTCCCCAGTACGACCATCCTATGACTTGTATCGACGATCAGCAAAAGGATAAGTTCCACACCAAAGATACTTTCAGCATATGATTTCCAGAACTTTTGCCGATTTTCCACTTGTGGGGTGCAGCCTGCGCCACACTGCCTCTCCCCTCTATATAGAGAGGCCCCACTCTTCGGAGTGCCCATCATAGCCAGGAGCGTAATCCTCGTGCCATGCCAGGAGGATGGTGCCCGAGCCGGGTTCTGGTAATAAAGAGGCCCGTGCCGGATACAATTGACTTTATTTTTTTAAGACGATGGACCGGTCAAGATATTGGAAATACTGTCCACCTACTAGTAGTCTACCCTCAGGCTCACCTCCAAGCTATCGGTCACAGTATACTCGCACAAAAAACAGTCTCATGATTCAATTTTTCGTTTCTTGTCATTCATTCCATGACTTCGAGAATACGTGCTCACCTCGGATGGTTTCCATCCGGCTTGGGCCAAAAAGCCCTCGGATAGTTCGTATACTTCCGCCTTGAGTGGATAGACAACTGGTTCACCTCCTCCACCACACGCCATACTGACATCTCCTTGGGGACAGGTCGATGCCGACACTCGCAGATCCGTTTCGGCGAGAAACTCCAAATAGTCTCCCACATCGACCGGACTGGGTTTGGTAAAATATTGATGGGTATCTTTGGTAAATCCGGTACACATGAATACATTCAAAACATCATGGACATGCGATTCTTCGAGTCCATCTCGAGTGCATTGCCGGGTCAAATTGGAATGACAGCACACATGACTTTCCTCGCCAGTCATTAATTTGTGAGTGTACGGATCGCATCTCGACCCAATCACATCATGAACTCCCGCTCCATCCTCGTCCCACCCATACGCGATGGTATCATTGGTGATGGTCGCCAAAGGTCGCATATACGGCATATTGCTCCATAATCGATCTCCGGTGGAAAGATGAGTGGCGTGAATTTGACGCGTTTTGCTGGTGTAAAAGTGTTCGGAAGGATTGTCCAGACTCCAACAGTTCATATCCGCCACTTGCGGTCCCTTGTGACAACAGATCCGCCACATCTGACCCGCCTTGACGACCCACGAGGCGGCATCTCGGGGAGGAATTTCCACTTCCTGCACCAACGTGGCCTTGCCCGACTCGACGGCGGACGCCAATGATCGGTACAGCTCTTCCCCTCCTAGTTTAGCAGGGATTTGCTCGACCGCGTAGCAAGGAATGGGTTTGGTGGATCGAGCCAAAGCGCGACGGGTCGAATTATTGATGGAAGCCATGATCGTGGTGGTGTTGGTGTTCACGAGATGTTGATCCGATCCGATCGGAACGAAACGAAACGACCTCTATTACTACTATCGGTAGTAATAGAGATCCGATGAGAGCGGTTTGTTTGAAGGTCGGAGGTTGGATGCGATGAGTTGGCGCCTGGAGAGACACAAAGTTCGCTCATCTCGAAACGTCTCTACTATAGCACGAACTCGGAAAGATTTTCCGTGCGCAGCAATAGTAAGTACGTCAGTCCACCCAAGGACCAAAGAGAGAGAATGAATCAAGAATCAACACGTCATTCCGAGCAACCTCAATGTCGTTACGACACGGCCATTCCCTTGAATGTTAATTGTTTTTCATAATTACAGTATTGCATGCAAGCGAATTCGAATTCTCATAGCGTAGCGTTAGTGTTCACTACGAGTGCATAATAGCAAAAAACGACGTGTTAGTGTTAATTCCAAAACTCTCATTTTTGGCTCGGAAGCAAATTCCGTCATTAACCCAACTGCCCATTACTCGATCGGAAGAGATCTTTTGGAATCTACTACCCCTGCGTCATCGATCTGGATCATCGACCGACCGATCGATCGATCGATCGATGCAACATCGTCATTTTCTTCGATCGTCGTCGAATAGTATTATAATACAACTTTCTTGGACACCAACACACTGACACACTCACTCACTCACGCCATCATGATGAACCGAATTGCTGGACAAACCTTGTTGAAGAAGAACTTGTTGGCTTCTTGTTGTTTCAGTCAACAAGCCAGTCGTCGCGGCGTTCTTCTTCTAAAGAACAATGCTGCTGCTGCTGCTTCTGCTTCTCCTCTTGTCGCCGTCGTCCAACGCGCCTCGTACTCGAGCTCGTCGGTGGTCAACATGGCCGCTGGTATGGACGACTTGAAGACGGGAACTTCGGCATACATGGATTTGTATCCCGAAAAGTCCACCGATGGAAGCTTGCGTCTAGGAAATATTATTCCTGATTTCTCGGCCGAGACCACTCATGGAAAGTGGGAGTCTTTTCATGAATGGAAAAAGGGAAAGGTACGTACATTGTTCATCCAGAAATAAATGTACGAATAATATCAAGAAGATCTAACAATATCTTCTCCATCGTGCTGGTCCTCCTCGTCCCCCCCCTTCGTTCAATTTCAAAGTGGGCGATCCTTTTCTCCCACCCAGCCGGTGAGTACTACTGCTACTACTAGAACGTCCGTCGATCATCAGAAATCAAGACTCTACGGTGTCGTGTATTGTGCATTTCGTTTCTCACTTGGTTTGGTTTCAATTTTTGTTTCGCCCTTCTTTCTTGTTACTACTAAGATTTCACTCCCGTCTGTACTACTGAAATTGGACGTTTGGCAATGAAGTATGACAAGCTTCAAGAATTGGACTGTTTGGTGGCCACCTTGAGCGTCGACCCCGTCAAGTCTCACGAAGAATGGCTTCGCGATGTCGTGGCGCACTGCGAAAATGAAATTGAAGTCAAATTCCCCATTATCGGAGATGCTGACCGCAGTATCAGTACCGCATTCGGCATGTTGGATGCCGGGACCTCGGACGAGCAAGCTTTGCCCTTGACGATTCGTGCCGTCTTTATCATCAACCCCGAAAACAAGCTCATGTTGGCCTTGAATTATCCTGCCTGTGTCGGACGCAACATGGACGAAATCGTCCGTTGTGTCGAAGCCTTGCAGCTCAGCTACGAAAAGTCGATTGCCACTCCGGCCAACTGGCCCAACAATCACGAAGATATTCTCATGCCCGACGGATCTCGTTCGACCGAATTTAAGGGAAGCGTCTTTTTGCTCCCCACCGTATCGGCAGAAGAAGCCGATGAACGCTACCCCGGTTACCACACTTGTGATGTCCCCTCCAAGATCCCATACCTTCGCTTGGTCAAGCAAGAGGTTGTCAGCAAATAATAAGTCACGACTCCAACACCACCACCAGCATGTGCTGTGCGCGAGCGCCGACGATGGTGCTGATCATGATTGACCTTTTTTGCTTCTTGTTATTCGTCCTTGTTGCTGGTTGTGGTGCTTTGGAGGAACAGTAACACGTCGTCCATCACCAGTCTTCGCATTTTGTTGGGGACGTGCGTGTTGTTGTTCTTGTGTTTCTTTTCCATACTAGCTCTAGAGAAAGAACAAGTTTTCAGCTTATTGTAAAACGTTTTTTGTTGCCCCTTTTATGGCGTCTCCAACTAGTACAGCTACAGCACTAACCGAGTATCTCTCTCTTCTCTATTAGCTAGTAGTATTAGTATTAGAGAGGTACCGGCAATACTGTAGACGAATCGAATCTAGTAGTGCACTTCCGACGACTTCTCCGACTTCACGATCGTCTTCAGCTTAGCCTTCGTTCTTCGCGCCGCTACTCTTGTACCGGCACGTACTGGTACCTACGGTGGAGTACGCGAGAGCGCTAAAAGATACGGTCTGTCGGCCTGTACGATACCCAATGACGATCGAGCGAACCAACCAACGAGGGACAAAAAAGAGTGCGATCGATCGTGCGCTAGCTCCTTGCTTCGAATAAATAAGCCCTTTTCAAATCGCGAGGAATGTTAGTATGCATTTACAATGCCTTACACATGAATAGTCACTTAACCTATGAATGTCTTGAGGAACGTTTAGTCATCATGATGGCTTAAATCTGAGTCCCTCACACGTACGCTTTTACTACTATCGAGCAGGAAGCATTAGTTGTTTCTACTAAGTAAGCCCAGGGTAGGTGGGTCATTGTTTTTTATTTTTTTATTGCGGTCATCCTGCCAGACAGAAGGGCAGAGCACACGCGCTAACTACGGATACTCTACGTATTACAGTACCGGTATGATACACCGTACCTGGGGAAAAAAAGATGATCCGGTCGGTGATGTGCTCGTAATGTAGAAGAGCGAAGGACACCCAATGACCGAGACAAGAGGATATTGTCCTTTCCTCTCTGATATTACTCCGACTGTACCTTGTACTCCACTTTACCAAAGTTGGCGGTACCCGCAGGGTCTATTACTCCCAGCTTGCTTGTTATTGTTGCAGCAGTACAGTAAAAGAAGAGGAAGCACTGCAGTTCCAAAGAGTAGTGTATCGACGATAAGAGCAGGTCTTTGGTGTCATTTTGCCCCCAAAGTGCATGCGTGCTGCGCCCATATTCTGCCCATATTCTGCGCATAGTCTGCCCATATATCCTTGGGAAAAAACAAGGATCGCCGCAACGCTCATCGTTGCTGTAGCTGTAAGGGAATCGTCATCATCATCCGCACGTCTTTCAAAACAACCCACGTTTACGTTAAGCAATCATGGTGGTGGAAACTACGAAAAAGGTCCCGCCCAAGAAAAAGAAACCCGCGGCCGCCGCGGGTGACGGTGCGCCCCCCAAACCCAAATCCATCAAGAAAAAGAAAAAGGCCGTCGCCAATGATGGTGATGCTGGCGGTGGAGATGCACCCGCCAAACCGAAATCTGTCAAAAAGAAAAAGGCAGCAGCAACAGCAACAGCACCTGCAAAGCCGAAATCGGTCAAAAAGAAAACGCCCGTCGTCTCGACCACGAAAAATCTCAACATCAGTACCACGAACGGTGGAACATCATCAGCAGGTCTTCCACCCAAGGTTCCGGCCTCACCCAAGCCAGCGTCCGTCACCAAAATGAGCCCCGTTCCGGCCTCGCCGGTTCCTCAAAGTCCCCTTATTTCACGACGAGGTGTGAGCCCAGGAGCTTCCTCTCCTGGTGGAGCTCCCGGAGGACGTGGTAATCCTTCAACTGCTACCATGAATGGGCATGGGAATGGGAACGGGAATAGGAATGCTGCTGCTGCTGCTGGCAGAAGTTTTCGGGGTGTGGGACCTGGACGGGGAAGGGGAGCGCCATCCAGCCGCAACATAGGACGAAATGCCAGTTATGATGGCGCTCCTGGCAGTATGGGCAATATTGCGGCACCTCGTCGGCCCCAAAGCATGGCACAACTTCCTGGAGTTCCCCCCGTGGCCGCTGCTAGTAGACCGCAGAGTATGAGAATGGGAATGGGACAAAAACAAGGCAGTTTCGTTATGAATGGGGGTAGAGCTCCTGGAAGGGGTAATATGGGCAAAGTACTAGGACGAAACGCTCAGAGCAATCGAAACTTACCGCCTCCGCCAGGGACCCGAGGCAAATCGAAACGAAATTTGTTCGGCTCGTCTCATCATCGTCCCGCAAGTACTCATGGAAAGCTGCCGACCTCGAGCCGAGGTTTCAATCACTCGGAATCTCCCGAATTAGACAATGACGACGACGACGACGATGATGATGATGAATTTGCCACGGATGCTCCGGGTGATGAGGAGGAGGGTCAATATGGAACTCGACCAGCCTCAATTCTCCGTCGGGGACCGAGTACAAGCAAGCGAATGAATCCCGATGGTACGATTTCCATGTCCGTCTCGGCACATTCCACAGCCTTTTCGATAGATGAAGACGAGGATTACGCGGACGAAGAAGATTCTAACGAAGCCAAGCCCATGGTCAGTCGAATGCCAAGTACGAAGAGATCTGGCAGAGTGCAACGGCCGGGGTTGGGTGCGAATGATACCGACAAATCTATGAGAGCCTGGACGCAATCTTTCAAATGGACCCCGAATCGAGGAATGAAGGCGAACAACAACAACAACAACAGTAGCAACAACGGCAACAATCAGGAGAATGGCGATCGAAGGGCAATGATGAATGACCTTTCGACCAGCAAATCAGTCCGATCTTTACTAACAGTCGACATGGAATTTGAGGAGGAGCCTCTCTGGAAGACGTTCCTTCGCTACATACGAATCTTGCCGCCACATCCTGACGAAAAACCCATCAAACGAAATATTCGGGTCTTTACCTGGGTCGCGTTGTTTTTGGACTTATGTACGGCCGTTGTTTCCATTACAACCTTCGATGACGTGTCGTATTGCTGCGGGAAGCCCGTCTTGTCGATTGCGGGAGATATTGACTGGCACTTGGCCATTCAAGTGACGGTCTATCTATATGTGGTTTTGATCTTTGCCGAGATTCTTCCCGTCATGCGAGAAGGCTTGCCCTTCAACTTGCTCAATCCATTCATGGGATTTCTCATTACTTTTGGTATGTTTTTCGATGATCGAATCCTTGCGGCTGTCATCATGTGGATCATCGAAGCAAGTGCGGTGCTCTGTGAATACTACGTCTACCGTCTCAGGGTTCGATGGCACAATCAACGACAAGAGAGATTGGAAAAGACCGAAAACGATATCAAAGCACTCAAGAAGGAGAGAAAACGTCGCAAACTGAGTAGTAGCACTCATAGCATGGATAGTATCTCGAGCGACCTGAGCATGGAAGAGAGCAGCTTTCACGACGAAAGTGCCAACTCGAATATTACTCAAGAACTTGTCCGTCCTAAGGATGTTAGCCAAATCCGAGAAACAAGGTTGCTCCGGGAACGACGTCTGTTACGTCAAGCTCAATCCGAGGACGTTAAGCACCTGCGCTATCACTTTATGGGAGTGGCATTCAATATCGGCTTGGTCGTCTTTTCTCTTCTGCTAATTTCCATGGTGGGTCGTAGTGGAGGCTTGTGTATTGTTGATATGACCCCCCCGAATATTTTCAAGACGGATCAGCTTGAAAGATGCTTTGAATGCCAAGGTACCGAAGGAGAGTGCGAAATTTGCCGAGACGACGGAACCTCCCAATGTTATTTTCCTTACTACTAACAAATCGGCTACTACTACTACTAGAGAGAGTACAACGATAGTCAAACATTTGTCTAGCTACTATTAGAGAGTATCAGATGCTTGCGTACAGTCCAACTCTCCAAAGTTAACGGGTGAAAAGAGTCCACTTTAGTCAATCAGTGGACTGTCTGGCGTGGTTACTATCGTTCCATAGTCGCTCTACAAGTAATAGTAGAGACTCTACGACTGTAGTAGAGTAGATCGTACAGGAGTTCTACTACTAGTAGTAGTAGATCGTAAAGCAGCGAAAAAGTGCACTGTCTAATTTAGTAGTAGTAGATCTTTGGACTGGCCTGCTGCGCCGTCTGCCGTCTGCCGTCTGCCGCCTCCACCCGCCCGCGTGTTGTGTGCTATACAGTAGCGCTATCGGTACTTGTATCTGTTACTGTAACCGTACCGAGGTACAGGACTGTAGTCATACGTGTGCACCGGTACAAAACGTCTGCTGTACAGTCCAAGTACTTTGTACCGGTACTGTACGAGTACATACCGTACAAGGTACGGTACAAGTATTGTACGGCACAAGAAGTAGTTGCGAACCGACCGCTTGGCTCGCTCGGGATCGCCAGTGCACGCAGTCAGGTACTCGCACCGGTACTGGGTACAAGTTCCTCAATCGCTTTGGGTCATTCTGTTAAATGTTGGATGATGTCAAAGGCATTCCCCAGGAATGGGATCGCTCGCTTCGTCGCTTGGTCGTCGCACCCGCGATATTTCATTCATACATTCATGTTCTGATGTTCTGATGTTCTTCGACCCTCAAGTGCAACAGAGTATTCTTCGACGACGACCACACGATGCGGATGGATGTTCTACTCTAGTAGTAGAGGTAGCTACGTACCGGTAGTAATATCCGCGTACTGGTGACGAATGCCAGCGCAATAATAACCCAAGGAAAAAATAAAAGCACGTAGTGCACAAAATAATATTCGTACTCGCATACTCGCGTATTACGCTCTTTTTCCTATTTTATCTGCATGCATTGAATGGAACCGCATCCTCCTCCGCAAAGTAATAACCAAACACACAAGTCTAGTACAACGATACAAATAGTAGTACTACAAGCAGTGTCATGGCACCCCCGGATGATTCTTCGGGACCGTCATCATCCTCGGCGGCGGTAAAGAAGAAGAACAAGAATAAGCCAGCAGCAGTCAAGAAAAAGCTAGTAGTCCTACCGCCGGCGACGACGACAACGACATCCTCCTCCCAAACTACTAGTACGACAAAAGTCGTCAAGAAGAATAAGAAGAACTCTTTGGAATCGTCCATTGCTTCGCTATCTGCAGATGATCTGTTGAATAATGAAGCTCCCAAGAAGAAGAAAGTCAAGAATCAATCACATAATAAGCTGATGGTGGACAGCAAAGCTGCTGCTGGCCAAGACAGTGCCAGCAGCAGCTTGAACGCTTCCATCAGTAAGGGCAGCAGTAATATTAGCGTCGGTAAAAAGACAAAGGCGGCACCATCATCCGCCTCGAAAAAGATCCCGGTTCCGTTGCCACCAGCAGGGACGCCCGTGAAAAAGAAAAATCCGCCCAAAAAGCAAGCAGCGGACAAGAAAACTACTACTACCACCACTGCTACTACTACTACTACTACTAGCAGCGGCCGAATCAGTCCCAAGTCTAATAATAATATTGCTGAGGATGATGCTGCTGCTGCTGCTGCTGCGGCGGCGGCACCGAAAATAAGTCCCAAATCCCCACAGAAAAAGACAATGTCCAAATTTCTTAGCCCCAAGACGACGACTCCGGTGAATAAACGACCTACCTTGGGACAACGTGCCCAGTCAATTCCGAATCTATCGAGCCCGACGAAGCAACTAGCCTCTCCAAAACGAACTATTGGAAAACTACTCAATAATAGCAGTAGTAGTGGTGGTGGTGGTGGTGGTGGTGGAATATCTCGCCCAGAATCTCCAAGGGTTCCCCGACGCGGAACTAGGCTGGGCTTTGAATCCATGCGAGAGTCGTACCTCCAGAACGCATCCACAACTCAGTCTTCCAACATTAAAAAACCAAACATTGGCCGACAACTCCCTTCACGAGCGAAATCTTCAGATTTGGAAGTCCTGGGATCTGCTCAACGAAAACAACCGCCACTACCACTCACCGGCAGCAGCAGCAGCAGCAGCAGGCGACAGGTCGTACGAAGCAAATCCGGGGATCTCGAATGTCTGGCTGGAAGCAGCATGCATGATCGGACGGACATTCCGACTCCTCCTTCCATTTTGCGCAACAGCACCCACAATGGTGGACCAGGTATTTTAAAGAACTCGAGTCATCATGTACCCGGTACCATGACAACAAGTACTCCGACTCGAACTCGGTTTGGAGGTGCGTCCTCGGACGATGACGACGATTCTTCCTACTCTATTGACGAAGAAACCATCAAGTTCGACGATGATCCCAAGCCGCCGGCCAAACCAAGATCGGCCAGGCCGGGTTTGGGAGGAGGCCGACCAGGTCTACCGGCGAAATCCAAAAGTTTATCCAGCTTCTCGGGCCATAACTTCTCAAAGTCCACCCGGTCCATTATGAGCACCGACGATGAAATCGTACATTACCCCGACGACAAACGTTGGCAAAAGGTTTTGCGTTATATTCGCATCCTTCCACCATATCCAAATGAAAAGTTGGAAAAGAAACGCATTCGGCAATACATCTGGACAACTTTATTCCTAGATTTCATTGCCGCCCTGGTATCCATCACCACCTACCATGGCGTGACGACATGCTGTGGCGTACCAATCTTTTCCTTGACCTTTATCAATTTTAATTGGAACAAGGCCATCCGCATCACGACCTACATTTATCTTGCGATGATTTTCGCCGAAATCATTCCCGTGGTTCGAAGAGGATTGCCATTTAATCTCATCAACCCAATGGTAGGATTCACCATTACGTTTGCCATGTTCTTTGATGATCGGATCACTGAAGCCATTTTCATGTGGTTCATCGAAGCGGGCGCCATTTTCTTCGAATTCTTGGTCTATCGCCTTCAGCGGAAGCTGTACCATGACCGATACGACAAACTTGATGCGGTCCAAAAAGATTTGACACCCTACATCAGCAGACGCAAGCTTTTGAGCAGCTCCCACCACAAGCGTGGTGGTGGCCGTTCGACTTCCCAGTCGAGGTCACTTGGCAACAGTTCCGATCACAGCAGTGGGGGCTTCTCAGGTGCTGGTGGAAGTGACGCAGAATCTGTATCAGGTCACAGCTTTGGCGACGAAGACGATGTCGAAGATCCAGCAGTACTTGCTGCCAATATCGCTCTACCATCAAGTACCAACCACAAGCTTCGTGAAGCTCGTTTGTTGCGAGAGCGTCGTATCCTTCGCGAAAAGCAAAAGATTGAACGGACTCAGCTCCACTATCATTTGGCAGGAGTGGTCATCAACTTTGGCTTGATTTGCATATCCTTCCTTTTAATTGTGGTGATTGCTTCGAGTGGAGGACTTTGTGTCCGAAGCGACATGCGGACCGTCGTCTTTGACATGAATCAACTGGACAAATGCAGCGACTGTCGTGGCCAGATCGTCGATGGGCTGTGTGAGATTTGTGGGGAAGACGGCGAAACAATGCAATGCTATTATGAATATATCTAAGCCACTGCGACTCTATGGCCAATACGTAGCTGGATAGTCTAATAATACATTTCTCTCGAATGATTACTGCTAGCTAGCTCTTTAGAGTGAGTAGGTAGTCGAGCTTCGAATACGAAAAACAGATCCCAGAGCAAGGAAGGAGGGAGTCGAGTCAGTCAGTGGGGAGGATAGGAGATAGTTACTCGCGAGTCTCGAGTCGCGAGTCCTCCCCGTCCGTCCTTCGTTCTTCTCTGACGAACTGCATACGAGGTCTCGAGGTCTCCAACCATCACCCGGGCGCCTCGCGCTCTTATTCCCTCACAATTTGCTATCTCGCGCTTCGGCGTTGCAAAAGTTGCAACCCATGCCATTGCTGCTTGGGCAGCTTTGGGAAGAATACCTGGTCTGTCGACTTTATCAAAGTGCTCAGGAAGCCTTCGACATGCATGGCATACATACCTGTTGTAATGTTGTTTGTTCTATTATGTTTTATATTATGATACGATTGATGATGCTCGGGCTACATCATTCTTCTTCTCCCCATTCTCCTCCCCGCCGCATACCCCCAACGACCACCGACCATTTCCTTTTGATGCATATGCGATGATCATGATAAATATGAATCATAATATGGACGCATAGTTCCCAGGCATGAAGAATCCACCAGAAGCAAATGAAATAGATTTATGGATCCAACGACATGAGAAGCCTATCGGGTTCCACAGTCAATCTCCGAAATTGCTCGGGAAGTGTCGGGGGCTATTATCGACAAAACTAGGAGGGATTGCGAGAACAATCGGGGTTTTCCAAGAACAATGAAGCTCCTAATAAAAAGCAGACGAGACAATAATTACCCAGGTAGAATTATGTCGTTGCTGCCTGAACAGTATTGCTATTTGACACGACCCTTTGTTCGTTGGCGAGGATTCATTTATTCCCATGCATATCCTCCTACCCGTACCGTACCGTAGCTAGTAGTAGTAGCGAGTAAAACAAAATCTCCACCATCTTTCAAAGTTCTCATAATTTCAGTTTTCGACACTGTTTCATCTACAGAACTACTACCCGCAATCAGAAATCACGAACCACCATCATGATGTTGTCCTCGTTTCCTTCTTCTTCCATCTCGCTCTTCTGCGTCTCCTCGATCATGATGATGATGATGATCCCGTTGGCTCATGGCCTGGGATCGGATTATCTGGATCCACTCGTTGCTCCAATGACCGTGTACGAGGATACCATTAACAAGAATCCTCAAAACATGGATTTTGACACGGATCAAAACATGTTTGTCGCTCATTCGGGCTGGTATCAAGATCATTTGATCCATTACTACAAGTTCCGTATGTTTACTCCCGACACGTATCCCGGAGTCTTGGCTCCAGGTGTGACGAGCGCTGCCGTACCGCGCCAAAATGTGTACTTTGTCACTGAAACGGGCGACTTTTCCGGAGTTGTCGGCAAGCCCATTATCGAGTATCATATTACTCCCGATGGCGTCATGTATTCCGACTTTATGGTCGTGAACTTTGTGACCGCCCCGACGGGGTATGTCGCCGACACGTTCAAGAGCGTCGGAGATATTATGGAAGATTCGTCCATTATGGTCGAAACCACCAACATTGTCTTGAACATGCCCGTCGTTCCAACTGGATCGACTCTTCAAGACCCCATGAACAAGACTGGCGGAATGATCGCGCCCATTGACCCAGTCCCTGTCTTTTACAAGGGTGTCGAAGTCTGGACGTATGTCTTTGAAGTCACGGATCAGTCGGCTGCCGACTATCTTGGACCCATGACTCGTACCACCAGTACTTCGACAGATATTTCTCCCGAGCGTGCTGCGGTGGTCGACTCCTTGTCCATGATGATGACGACTGGCTTTGAAATCACAGTCTTGCCAAACTTTGCCACTGCCGATTTTGTGGCTGCCATTCCGATTTGGCATGTGAATCAATTCAGCCGTGGTGTTACCATTGAAAACGCCAATGGAGGTGGCCCGAATCCCATGGGGATGCGCAATGTGATTGATATGGATCGTCCCGATCCGGGATATTCTCCCTTGTGGCAAATCTATTGGGCGACCGAAATGCCCATTGACTATACTGCCGATGAACTCTCGAATGCCATGGGCGCCAGCATGGAAGAGAATGGCTTTATGTTTGTCGAAGACGCCCCGATGTATGTCAACTGTCCCAATATTGGTCTCGTGGGTACCACGATGAATCCCATGAAGAAGGAGAAATTCCAGACCATGATTGATGCTTCCAAGATCGGTATTACCGATGGCATGATGTCGTCCTTTGCCGTGATTGGATCGCATGCTAGTTTGATCATGCAAGGAGGAGTTCCCATTAAGTTCATGTCCGATGATGGAACCGTAGTGGGTACCACCGAGACGAACATGATGGGTGGATATGAAGCCGAACTCATGGCCTCTGCCATTCCTGCCGATGCCAAGGAAATCAACGTCCTCGTTGCCAAGGAAGGGGAAGAAGTCATGACTATCCGCACCATCAAAGTTGGTATGGTGATGGACAGCATGGGCAGCACTAATGACGACTCCTCTTCGGCTGCCGGCGGACTTATTGCATCGATTCCCGCCAAGATGCTCGGAGCCGCCTTGTTCTTGTTCTTTGGACTCTACTACTAGGAGTATAGTAGAATGCTGAATACGGGTAGGAGGCAGCAGAGGAGAGGAGTCGAGTCGCTCCGATGCTGATATATTACCACACCACTCATGGATTCATTCGTTCATTCATTGATTCATTCGTTCTTAGTACTTCGGTGCCCATCACGCATATGCGCAAGGTTCGATGCGTTCTTCCGTTTCGTTTCGTTTCTATAAACTAAACGATTATTACTGTACGACTCTAATATCATACGAATATTATAGTGAGTGAGAGAGAGTTTTTTGTCGCGGGTCTCCCATCTTTTCGCACTATTCCGTATTACTCACCCGTACAGTATACATATATTATATACAGTATAATACCAGTACTTCCTCAGTCATTCTTCTATATATGCTGGTATAGGAGATAGACATGGAAAGGGGAAGCAAGCAAGCAAGCAAGCAAGCAGATAAGATGATAATGATGAAGCTTCAGAGTACATCAGCACTATCCATATTAACGCGTCGATCGCGTCAATCCATCACGCATTTTGTTGTGCATTTGCGATGATGCGAGATGCGAGATGTGAGCGCCGAGCGCTGCTGAGCGCCATGGTCAAAAATTGCGAACTGCCATTCCATATTACGACCCGTACGTGTAGTCTTCCAGATCTTCTCTCTACCGTAGATCCACGTGGATGCATACTGGTACAAGTACTGTACCTGGTACCGGTACGTAGGAGGCCAGGACACGAAAAACGTGCGCCTGCGAGAGGGAAAGGCAGGATGGATCTACAGTATGTACTCGCTCGTACATACTGTGTGTACTGTAGGTACGAAGCGCATCATGACGTCACCCACATTCCCCTTTCTTTTTCAGCGCGCCGGAACAGCCAATGCCAGTACTGTACTGTCGTACTAACAACTGTGCGGTATGATGCTGTACTAAAGCAAGATGTGCAGGCAGGCAGGCGGGGAATGAATGTCTCTATTTCGCCGCTTTTCGCCAAAGTCAAGAAGACAACGAAGTCAGTCGTCGTCGTCGTCCCACGCGCACCGCCGGCCACTCCTTTCTTTGTATCTTATTGCGTGTTTTTCTTGTGCAAAACACAAAACACAAAACACAAAAGTATTTTGTAGGTTATGCTATGTTGCTGGTATATTAATAGACTAATACAACAAACTCAAACAAGTGCAAGAGTACCAGTACAAGTACCATCAATCTGATAAACTGAACTGAAGCAATAATTGAAGTAACGTTACGAAAGAGAGCAGCAACAACGCAGTCAACAGTCAAAAGTCAAGCGGAGGAGTGTATGCTTGCAAGTTTTCTGGATTGGAAAGAAAGAAAGGAACGCGAACAGTCAGTAATATTATTTATTATGGCCAAGTCCACCAATCACAAGTCCAGTAAGAAGTCCAAGTCCTCCACGTCCAGCACTGTCAAGACGACAAAGGCCATTAGCAGCAAGAAGCAGGGAGCTTCGTCCGCTTCCTCGGCCTCCTCCTCGGCATTGCCGCCACCACCACCACCACTACCACCACCACCGAAAGTTGTCAAAGGCAGCAGCAGCAGGAGCAGTGGCAGAAGCAGCGGCGCCTCTCCAACAGCACCAACAGCAGCAGCACCAAATCGGAATCAGAACGCAGCTGCTGGCATCACATCCTCTGCGGCTAATGCTAATAATATCTTGGCCTTGGCTCAGCATCAGCAACAGCAGCGAGCTGGCGCCATCATGGCCAATGCGAATATCAACCTGAACATGAACATGAACATGAACATGAACATGAATCATCATAGTCATCATCATCCAAATCATCCACATCCCTTCTTGCTCATGGCGGCGGCGTCAGCGGCAACATTCTATCCCCAACAACATCCGTTGTACGCCTCCGCCGCCGCCTCCGCCGCCGCCAGCACGGGTGTTGCTGTTGGTCCGCCACCGCCACCACCACGACAACCAGGAGCCATGGCAGCAGCAACAGCATCAGTGACGGGAGCACCAACATCAGCATCGACATCAACACCAACAACAACACAACCGCTAGGTTTTCCAAGAACCGGTACAGGGACAGTACCAGGGACAGTACCAGGGACAGTATCAGGAACATCCACAACGGTCAACACCAATATGGCGTTACTCATGAATTATCATCATCATCAACATCTGCAACAACAGCAACAGCAACAGCAACAGCAACAGCAACAAAGACTCTTATGGAACACGAGCAATGCTACAGCGCAACAACAACAACAACAACAACAACAACATGCTCAACAACAACAACAACAACAACAACAACAAGAACATTTGCAGCACGTCTTGCATTCCCCCTATTTTCAAGCAGCCGCGGGAGCAAAAGCTTCTACTTCTACTACTACTTCTACGGCAGCAACGGGATCAGCAGCAGCATTATCATCATTATCTTCATCATCATTTCTTCCCATTCCGGTAGGAATCGCCAAACATCCCTTGCATCCCATGGATGTCTTGGTCCAAAAGGGAAGAGGTCCACATGAAAATCGTCCTGGAAATCGATTGTATCGTAAACTCATTGAACATTATCGTCCCTTTTATCACAAGACGACAACGACAACCACAACGACAACGACAACGACCAGCAAAATTGGTAGTGGCAATACTACTACTACTCCTACTACTACGATTGGACGATCCGATATGATTACAGCGATTGAAATTGCCATTAAGCAACAAGGAGGATGGTTTGTCGAACCAAATAATAACAACAACAAAGAGCCAGAAGGAACTGGAACTGGAACTGGAACTGGAATAGGAGGAGGTACGTATCTCAGTGAAGACAAGGTTCGAAAAAAGTTGAGCGATGATTTGATGCGAGCAGCACGACGACCCCGAGAACGACGAACCATTGAAATGGATCGGAAACGGGCTCTACGACGGCAAGAACAACAAAGCAGAACCACAAGCACCACAACCACAACCACAAGCACAACAACGAGACGACGACGACGTAATATACAAGGAATCAATATGAATGATATGAATGATGATGTGAATATGAATATGAATATGAATAGGATCTACACCCGATACAACAACAACAACAACAACAACAACTTCAATATTCATCATGACAACAACCACAACCACCACAACAACAACCACAGCAACACAAATCAAGAACAGCAACAGCAACAACGGGAAGGACCACTTCCATCCAAGGGGGATAGGGGTGCCGACGTCAGCACGAGCAGTGCTGGTGGTGCTGGTGGTGGTGGTGGTGGACTTCAAGAATTGGCCATTGTGGCCATGAACGCGGCGTCAACTACAACTACTGCTTTCACTACTTCTACTACTATTAGTAGTACTTCTACGGCGACGAAAAAGAGGAAAGAGCAACAACCCGACGACGACTCCTCTTTGTGCAAGAAGAAGAAGAAAAATAAGAAGAAAGCCAAGAAGAATGACAAGGACACCACCATCACCACCACCACCAATCACGGGGACGACAACAACAACAACAACAACAACAAGAATAGTACTACTACTAGTAGTCCTTGCGAGGAGGACGATCCCAAGGAAAATCGAGCACACGCCTCGATCGTACCGGTGGTACAAACCAATTCAAAATAAGAGAATAAAAGTAGTAACAATAATAATAATAAGAATAATAATACTTATAATAGAAATCCACACATACAGTAGTATGATACACCGACAGGGGCACTTTAATTCGAGGACGACGGACTCCTCCATCCAGTCTAGTCTACTAGTAGTAGATGTTACGAATCGTCTTTAGAATCATGGGAAACAACAATAAAGTGAGCAAGGAGCAAGCACGGCGGCGAAAAAAGTAGTGGTGCTGTTGGTCGTAAGAATACTACGGCTTTGCTGGAAATCGACAATCGGTACTAGCAGTAGTACTAGCTAGACTTACTTACTTGTAATGATGCTGCGAAACATAAACTCTACCACTCTAGAGTGCTAGTAGAGAGAAGTCTCAAGTCCTCACCGACAACGATTCTACGAATAGTCCTACAATGAAGGAGCAGTCCTTTGAATAAACGAAAAGAACGTAGTAATGAATTGGATTGCTGTTAGAGAGTTGTTATCATATGTACCGGTACTACTGCAGAATAATGGTCGTGTGGGCTTTGTTTGCGAATAAGAAAGAAGAAAGAGAGACACAGCAGATCCTTGCTGCTGCTTAGGACGCGGCGATCTCAATGGAGAGGCCGTTTGGAAGATCATTTAGCATCTTGTCCAACTCAACTTCTGTATTAGTCACATCACAATCGACTATTTCAAGAATCTTGAGTCCAGGATTGTTGCTCAAGGCGTCCCGGAACTTGTCAAAGTCGGACGGCACGCCTTGCAAGGTGCATCCTTCCAGACGCAGTTCGTTCAGCTTCTTGGCATCGTTGATCAGGTTGACGACACAGACACCAATCATCAAGAGACTTCCTTTCAAAACCACGCGTTCCACATTGGGTAGTCGTCCCACGCTGGAAACAACGATGGCACGATCCTTGGCGAACAGGCAGCCCACAAACCCTGCGTCAAAAATGACCGTGTCAATACTTGTATTGGCGTCCATGGCATCGGCAAAATCTTGGGGATTGCCAAAGTAGTCTTCGGGGTCGTTGGTGAGATGCAACTCTTCAATAGAATTGTTCTTGATGTCATCGATGATACCCATGATTATAGTAGTTGCTGTATGGTGTGAAGAAAGAAGAGGAAGATTGAATCGATCGAAACGACGACGACGAAAAGTGTCTAAAATGAAAATTATGAGACTGTTTTGTCGTCCAAAGTTGGATGTTTCGTCAAGAGGAAAGTGTGAAGAAGCAAGATTCGTCGCGTCAGGCCCAAGGAGTCTTGGTTGTTGAAGAAGGAGTCTTCGCTGGACATGCTATGCATAGGATGAGGAACATCAAATAATACCGGTATTGTTATGTTCTGGTACTAGTACTAGTGGACATAGTTTCCTTTCCATGATCTGTGTGATTCGCGTTCTGCTTCTTGCGTGATGTTTTCAAATAAAAGTACCTGGTAGTATTTCCTAAGATTGTTTCTCTAGCTTGCTGGGAACGAATTCTGAGACATTCTAGGCATTGTAGACATTTCAGGGCACTAGTTATTTTGTCATTTTGGTCGTAACGAACCTTTCTTCTCTTCTGTGACATTTTGAACGATTAAGTACAAAATGTCAAGATGGACGCTTCGGCGGAAAGTTCAACCTGACTCTTTGATCAACATTAAATCCGAAATGTCATTCTCTGTAATTCGTTCAAACTTACCTTCAACAAAGAGCATATGACAAAATGTCTATGAAGTATGACCATCACAAATGATATTTCAGAACCAGTCTGCTGTATGTCTACTACTAGTACGCACAAACTCGTCAGAATGTCATGTTCTGAAAGCAGAAAGACTACCACGAGGCTCGTTCTTTCATAGCAGCGGCTCGCATTGGATAATAGATTTTTATAACAAATACTATCAACAAGAGACCGAAGAAGAGAAGAAACGTTCCTTACGATCAAAATGTCCAAATAACTACTCGTACTAATTTCGGTAGAATGTACTCGTACTATAGAATGTCTCGCAATTCTGCTTCTAGTAGTACTGTAGTAAAAAAGCGATGGGCCGTCCGAAAGAATCATCTTGCGAATCTCTATCCGAAAACATAGAATGCGAATTGCAGACATCTTGGAAACTATCTAGAGGCAGGAGGTCATATTTGATGTTGCATAGCATGTCCAGCGATTCCTTCTTCAACCATGTCTTGGGCCTGACGCGACGGATCTTTCTTCTTCTTCACACAATCTCGTCCTCGTATCGAACTTTGGACAACAATAATATGATCTCATAATTTTCATTTCTGCCCATTTTTGTCTTCGTCCTCGTCTCCTCTATCGAGGTGTCTTCCTCTTCTTTGGCAGCGTTGACTACTAGCTACTAGCAGCAATACTCCTGCTGCTGCTGCGACTACTACTAAGACTTCGCACCAGATGCAGCAGTTCGCTGACATCGACGACGAAAAAGAGACACGAGCAGCCGCATCGTCAGCTCCAAGAGCATCAAGAAGAAGAAGAAGAAGAAGATGAACGATGGCAGCAACAGTGGAAATAATACTGGTCGGGATGATCCCAAGGAAGAAAATCACACAGCAAGAATGACAACAACAACAACAACAACAACTCCGCACTCTGGAAAAGAATAGGAAAGAACAACCAACAGGCCACGACCATCGGTCGTAGCATATAATGCCGGGTGTGTGGTTTCGACAATCAATGACGTCATCCAGTCTACATTGCCAAGCCAGAATACTATATTCAAGAAAGGGAGTGAAGAAGAAGCCCTGGATAAGAATGATGATGGTTACTATTATCTCAGACAAGAAGAAGAATGATATTGGGGAAGAATCATCATCATCATGATCATCATGATATACTGTATAGCTCGGTCGAGTAAGTATCTGCGTTTTGTTTGCGGGGAAAAGGACGACGAAAGGAATAAAAGAAGACACGGCAGAATGCTGCTTGCCTTTAGGACGCGGCGATCTCAATGGAGAGGCCGTTTGGAAGATCATTCAGCACCTTGTCCAATTCCACTTCCGTATTGGTCGCTTCACAATCGACTATTTCAAGAACCTTGATACCAGGGTTTTGGCTCAAGGCATCCCGGAGCAAGTCAAAGTCGGACGGTACGCCTTGCAAGGTGCATCCTTCCAGACGCAGTTCGTTCAGCTTCTTGGCGTCGTTGATCAGGTTGACGACACAGACACCAATCATCAAGAGACTCCCTTTCAAAACCACGCGTTGCACATTGGGTAGTCGTCCCACGCTGGAAACAACAATGGCACGATCCTTGGCGAACAGGCAGCCCACAAAGCCCTCGTCGAAAATGACCGTTTCGATACTTGTATTGGCGTCCATAGCATCGGCGAAATCTTGGGCTTTGCCGAAATAGTCGTCGGGGTCGTTGGTGAGGTGCAACTCTGTAATAGAATTGCTCTTGATGTCATCGATGATACCCATGATTATAGTTGTTTTGTGTGTATTTGTTCGTGGAAAAAGAGGAGGAAGATTGACTGATCGATCGAGGAGACGACGACGACGACGACGAAAAGGAAAAATATGAGATCGTTTATCGTCGAAAGTTCGATGTCTGAAGAGGAATTTGGTGTCAAGCAAAATGAAAGAATGACCCGTCAGGCCCAAGGCTCGGTTGCAGAAGGAATAATCCCCGGGCATGCTTGGTATCTGGTTGAAGAACAGCTATTAGATGATGATCTCTGTGATTCGCGTTCTGCTTCTTGAATATTTTCAAATAGTGATTCTCAGTTTTCGAGACATTCTATACAAAATGGACATTTCAGGGCAATAACTATAGATAGACATTATGGTCATAGCGCACGTTACTCCTCTTCTTCGATTTCTTCTCGCTATCTTTTTCGTCGATCGTTCTCAATTTTAATTAACATCTCCCCTCCTCCTAAAATGTCTTTTACCAAGTATTCATTTGTTCTATTGCGAAGCATAAACATAAAATGTCAAGAAGGACCAAACAATGTGACAGGTTGTCGAGCTATCGAGCGAAGCAGCAGGCATTGTTGCCGACCGATGTCTACTCGCCGTCCTATGTACGTACGTACCGGTACGTATCGCTGTCCCGCGAAGCATGAATGAAAGAGGCCCACCGCGCTTTTTTGCAGCGATCCATCGCCACAACTTGATTTTGTTCTCGCTCCTCCGTCCATGCATTGTCTCCATGTTGGCAGTTGGTGGCGGCAGCTACCGGATTGGAGAACTCATGCACAGCAGGCGGCAGCGGCGTGAGATTGCTACAGCACATACCGTACCAGGCACCGTATCATAGCCTCATCCGTTCGATGAATGAAGGGAACTTGTGAACTTCAAGTTGGCTCTTCAAGCATCTACGTACCACTGTACGAGTACAGTGCTGTAAAGCACGGACGGACTGAAGGATGTCCCTGGCGGCTGTGCCGCGTCACTGGAATCATCTCTCTCTATCTTTGAAACGCACGATGATAAAATAATGCTGCTTTCTGCCTTTTGAATGCTTAGATAAGCCCTCAAATCGGTTTTGTTAAATAAATTCACGATCAATCATTGATACCACCGTGCGTGTGCGTGCGTGCGTGGGGAAGCCAGCTCAGTTCTGTTCTGCGTGATGATCCATGCTGTGCTGGTACTAACTGTACTACAGGTACTGTACCTGTACCAGGACACGAGTACTGTAGAGAGTTGAAGCAAGGTTGAAGAGTTGAAGATGAACGAAGAAGAAGAATATACTTCTGCATACAAGTGGCGATATACCTTTCCTGTTGCTATCTTACAAATATTGATACCGGTACAAACAAACTCCACCATGCCAAACGCAATCCAGTCTCCTCCGACCAAACCTATTCTCAAGAAGGCGCACAGCGACAGTGGTACCACACTATTTGGTATGGACGACGAGTCTTCCTCCACGAGGACGCCTGCTGCTGATGCTGCTGCTTCTTCTTCTTCCGAATACAAAAAAGTTTGGTTCGACACCGTCGCCATCAATTACCACAAGATTGTAGCGGGTGACAATCCTGCTGTTTCTCAAGGAGTGCCGATTACGATTGGTTGGAAGGCGCACGATCATGAGATTGTGGATCTCGAATGTTTCGAAGCCACCAAGAAACCCAAGAAGAATAACAATAACAGCAACAAACGATTCTCTTCCGGTAACCACATGAAGGTTCCAGTCCAAGATCGAGCCGCGATTCTATTACGAAATGGATATTCCATTGATCAACTGGCCCAGATTACACAGGATATGGAAACGATCCAACGACAGCGTGCGGAATCCTCACAGGGTACCAAGTGGGAGAAACTCGCGGAAACGTCTGGCAAGCTCTTGGGCCGACTGAAACGATTGCCACTTGTGACATCATCATCATCACTATCATCATCAAAGAACGGCACCAGCAATACCATTGTCAAGACCATCAAGGTGAATCCAGCGGCATAGTAGAATACTCGTTCTTCTTTCTACTAATAGCTAGTAGAGAGAGAGCGCGCAGAAGACTATAGTATAACCAGCAGCAGAAGTACTATCAGCACAGTGATACAGTACACGTACTAGTACTGTTGCTCCCTTTCCCTTTATATATAAATATATAATACAACACTAAATTTTGAATAGAAACTACCATACAACACTAAATTTTGAATAGAAACTACCCTATCCGACAAGTGCACTCGTAGTACCTGTAATAGTTCTTGTTTGCACTCCAGCAACAGAAGAATCATGAATCATCATCTATCGTATGAGTGACTTCGGCTTCGCTCTCTACTACGCTAGTAGTAGTAGCTAGTAGAAGACATCATAGCGTATCAGCAGCCTCTAGTATGAATAACTAGAAGTTCCCCACCTACTGGAGTACTAGCTTTAGTCTATCGTACTGCGTGTCGTTTGTTGTACTCGAGAATCTCGTCGTATAGTGGTGTCTTCGGCGGCTTTGCTCTCTACGTAGTGTATCAACATCATCTACTAGTAGTACCGGTATATACTTTACTACTCTAGCTCGTCTCTACTCTACTAGAGTCTATGCTTTCACGACGATTCTAGCGAGACCACTCGCCTCACGACTGTCAAGGTAATTGTTAATTTAGACAGTGCACTTTTACGCTGCTTTACCTTAGCTTACTCTACTACTAGTAGATAGTAGAGCTAGTAGAGTAAATACTACTAGTCGAGCTGAATCTCTCGGTAGTCTACTAGTAAAGTATACTGCTGCCACTGTGGTACTATTAGTAGAAGCTTCTACACGATAGAGTAGCTTTCTTGTCCTGTACCACGATGAACCAGCAACGGAGGATGCAGTGTTATTGGTGTACCTTTATGTAGTAGTATGGTCGGGATACATATTATAGTAATATATCAAAATGAGCCCACCCGACGAACGCCGTACCAAGCCAGGGCTCTCGGTTACAAACTACTCCTACCTGTACTGCCATCATACTTTAATGCTTAATGGGCTTATCTGGCGGTCCAAAAAACCCGAACCACTTGTCATTCCCCTCGGGAACCAATGGACATTGCTGTTTTCCTGGTCGAGCAATATCACTCACGATATTCATGCGCCTTCGATTGGCCCCACTGCATGGCACAAAATACACTTCACAAACGGCTTCTTCGCACATGGCGGAAGTGACCATATCTGGACCCACTGCAAAATTTCCCAGATTGTTAATGATCCAGCCCTGCATTTGAATGAAACTGCAATACTCAATGGCACACTGTTCGACTGCCACCCAACATTCACTGCAAGGGGTATCAAAGCCAATAGTATCCAAATGACATTGCAAGGACTTCTCGACGCCTCCGAAAACGATTTTCTTGGCACACCTTTCGGACAAAATGGCAAGATTGTAGCGAGTGGTCCACTGCAATTCCAAGTTTTGCCAGGTCGAGCAAGCAGCACACGCTCCACAATGAGCAATGGTATAGTTGGCATCGTAGGCGGCTTGAGCATTCACAAACGTTTGAGTCAATTCATCCTCAAACGGTTCGAGATACGCACAGACGGGTCCGAATTCTTGTCCCTCATATAGAATACCATCTACGGTAGGAAAGAGTTCCTTGGCGTAGATTCCTTGTTGAGTCGCTCCAATATTGATAATGGTCGCATAGATACAGAGACCGTGCCCGACAAACCGAACGAACCACTTGGCCGAGATGGCAATCTTTCCTTTGGTATTCAATTTGGAAAAGGTTCCTCGTTCGGACCAGCCACAGGGAGCACAGCAGCACTTGCAACAGCGCATTTTCGAAAGACAGAGACTCGAAAAGGAAGGGTCCTGTTCTTGCTCCGAGGCAGCAGAGCACGCTTCACACACCTGCTCCTTGTCAGGTTGTTCTCCGTCCTCTTGCAGAGTTGGAGTTGCTGCTTCTTCTTGCAGAGTTGGAGTTGCTGCTTCTTCTTCATCATTGGTCGTCGTCGTCGTCCTAGAAGTAGTAGGGGGAGCAGAAGTAGCTTCTTCAGCCGCAGCACCACCACTTTTGCTACTATGCGTGGACCCAACGACTTTTGATGCCACTTTTTCGACATTATGTACCATACCTCCGACGGCCGAGGCCATGGTCTGAGGGGTAAAGAGTTCCGATGCATACCGTGGTTCCGGCAAGGCTTCTCCGGCTTTTATCTTTTCTTGTTTTTCGAGTTCCTTTTTTTTGGCTCCCCGCCAGGCAAAGTAATGCACTAAACCCGCAATACTGGCCGCTACGAAAAATGCCAAGAAAAAGGTCCCGGTGTCCGAGTTCAGCGCTTTTTCTGGCTTCCAGACATCTTGAATGAACAAGACTCCAAATCCACATGTGACACATCCAAAGACACTAAGAAAGAGCATGACAAAATACGTCATGCGCCGGCGTGGAGCAGGGGAAAGCTTGGTCCGTCCATAATACACGATGTACGTCATGCCCATGCCGAGGATCCATCCCAAAACATACGAGAGTGGCAATGACAAGGGTTTGACCCAGTTGCCACCACTGAACGCTTGCACGATCCAGTAGATGCGGGCGAACTGACCCATGATCGTCCACTGCAAATCAAACATTGTGGCGCGCATAGAAAATGGTTTCGGCGGCGGTCCTCCTTCTGGAGTTTTCTTCGTGCTGCCCTGTTCATGGTCTTTATCGTCGGGAACCACAATGACTTTGAGATAATCGTACACACCCAACCATTGCGGCAATTCAAAGGATATGATAATGCAAACTGCGCCACTCAACAGACGAGAGCATCCTCCCAAAATGAGAATCATGCGTTCATCCATTCCTACGGTGTATCTGGCCACCAAGTAACTCGAGAGGCCCAGAAAGAGTGCCCAGAAGGAAGTTCCCAGCAATGCGTTGCGATGAACTAGTTGCAA
This sequence comes from Nitzschia sp. pyKryTriq1, assembly GCA_956465555.1. Taxonomy (NCBI): domain Eukaryota; phylum Bacillariophyta; class Bacillariophyceae; order Bacillariales; family Bacillariaceae; genus Nitzschia; species Nitzschia sp. pyKryTriq1. The sequence goes on from OY101117.1 coordinate 127,054, forward strand.
CTGTCGTTCTTGCACTTGCACTTGCACTTGTTCTTGCGCTTGTTCTTGCCCTTGTTCTTGTATTACTTGTGGTTTCGAGTAGTGCCTTTTTACCAACAGCAAGGTCCGATTCCAATCCATGTACAAACGCGGCACCAACCAAGCAATCATGAAGCCCACCACGAAGGTGTTGCCAGGGTAATCCTCCTCATCGACCAATGGTGCCATTGTATTATACTGCTTTCGTCGTTATCGTTATACGTTCACTTTCCTTGATGATCATGAGAGGAGTTCAAAGTAGTCGTGCGTGCGTGAAGAGTGAGTGAGTGAGCGAGTCTATCATGTACGTACTGCTCGTTATACGTCTGCTTTCCTTGACGCACCTACCGTACTTGTATTGAATGAAGATCTCTGCTGCTTCTATGTTGTGATGATATTGAAAAGAAGTGGGGCGAGAGAGGAGTTCAAAGTATAGAAGTTTATAGCGTCAAGAAATGCGTATATTGCTGCAAGAGTGGTTGGGTTGTTGGAAAGAAGAACTTGTTTCTGCCGCATAGCGCGGCCGCCGCCGACTTCGATGATGTGTTTAGTCCTTGTAGTCATAATATGGCTAGATACGAAACAACACGCGATAAAAGCACGGGGAGAGGGTGGCACGTGCTCAACGGACGGCCGGTAGTTGGAGTCGTCTCCTGGTGCAGGAGGTTGTCATGCCGGCTACGCAAAAATCCTCGTGGAATTTCCTACTCGTTTTGTCCCCATTGTACGGGAGGTTCTCCCCTTGCAAATTGGACTGGTAGGACTCGTGTGCATTTGGCACCGGTCCTAATCATATCCTAACAATAGGACCGGCGGTGCCTTGATATTTGACTGACTTGACGTGGAAGACAGCTTGACAGGTGCGCATGCGACTCGTACGGTATCAAAATAATGTGACTGTCCATGTCTCAAGGACGCCCTCCTCTTCGCTAGGTGCACCTTTACTCTATGTATTACCGCTTTTGCTTAGGGACTGTCCATGTCTCAAGGACGCCCTCCAGCTCGGACTATGGTGCTTGCTATTAGTCTGTCTATTACACAAAAGATACACGGGAAAGATAATATATAAAACAACATGATATTGTTCTTCTACTATAAGATCCGCCATCCTGGAGATTCTGCGCCTCAGATGTATCTAAATAGGAATTAAATCTAGAGCATTCTCTGCCACAAGCATCTCGCCATTACCCATTTCCTTCGCCCAAGTTTCCAGTAGTTTTTTCTCCAACTCCTCACCCATTCTTTTATTGCGGCGCTGTTCCAAAATCAGCTTGATGTCAAATGTTATTTTTAGATGTCAAATGTTATTGTTATGCGTTATGCGTAGCATTCTCTTGTTTTTCCTCTCTCCCATCCTCCCACCGCACAATCGTCATCTTCTGTATCCCGCCAGCCTATATTTCCCCCCCTTTTTCGAAACAATTGTATATGCCTGTCACACGACACGAAAGCATGCCGACGTGTGTGAATCGATCCCAGTGCATGTGTACCTGTAAGTAAAATAAGCTTGTTTAGGCATTGTCATGCGCCCGCCTGCTTTGGCACCGGTCGGTGCCTCATTATTGGAATGATTGGACCCACGTCCCACGTATGCGTGCCTTGGCGAGCAGTAGGTTGTGGCTTTTTATGTTACACGCGTTCGACGTCAAAAGGTGGTTCCGTGACGTCAAAAGGTGGTTCCGAGACAGAAAGGTGATGGTCTCGCACCGGTCCTAATAAATCCACAACAAAAGGACCGGTGCCAACGGCTTACCGTAATCTCGCGCAGCAAACTCCATAGAGCACCGGTCCTAATGAACCAACAACAAAAGGACCGGTGCCAACGGCTTACTGAAATATGGAATTTTAACATTTCCTCAACTCGTTCGAGAAGGCTCGACGAGTCATGTCCTGGACTAGTACTGGTCCCCGACTTTTCAATAAGTTTCTCATGCATCTTGAAGACGATCACGAGACGAAGCCATCGCAAGTTTCGTATTGAGCCCGAGTAGTAGATACTTGTACAACAAGTACGGAGATTCAACGTCCTGCTCTTCCTTCCAGCATCATTTCGGAAGCATCAAAACAAGACCCCGACGTGATGTCGCCATGATGGCGGTGGGCAATTAGTAGCTGCTACTTATGATACATAATATATAGTCTAGTAGAGTACAAGTACTAGTTGTTGTTGCCACTAGTAGTAGGGTAGTAGATCAGTCAGTCAGTCAGTCAGTCAGTCATTCAGTCAGCAGTACTTGTTGTTAGTACTTCCCTCCACCATGAATGTCCTCGATTTGGCGGGTCGTAGTACACGCTAAGATGGTGGTGCTCTACCTAGCTACGGTACCTGTTCGTAGAGTAGTAGTAGTAGATTGATGATGAATAAAGAACGTAGTCTACTAGTAGAGTAGCTACTACTCTAGAGAGTGTATTGCTCGTTGTCGCCTCTCTAGAGCTAGCTACTAGTAAATACGTAGTTGTTGATGTGATGGTTCTTGTTTATGTATGTAGTATTCTACGCTATGCTTGTTGGTAGTACCTGAGTGAGTGAGTGAGTGCGGACATGGTATCATGTTGTAGACCGTGGTGGTGCTGTATTGGTATTCGTATTCGTATTCGTATCGATGTTGAGTTCTGACTTGAGTGTGTGTGTGTGTGTGTGTGTGTGTGTACCCTCGTCTACTCTCGTCTCCTTTCCTTTCCTTTCCTTTCCTCTCCATTCCTCTAATACTGAGGAATAAAGGAAGAACCGGATTCTTCATTGAGTTCCAAGTCATGCTGATTATTCTTGAAATCATCTTCTGCCGCCGACGACGACAACGAAGACTGTCTACTTCGACGGCGGCGACGAATTGCTCTGTTGCGACGGGTCGTCGTGGCCGGTTCGTCGTCCATGTCTCCTTCATCCCCAAAACAGGATACCACACATGACTTGATGATTCCCGAATCGCGCAAGAGCAACTGGACTTCATCAAAGAGGGACGGTTCCGAAAGAGAAGGTTCGGCAACCGAAGGAGGCGTTCGATGCTCCTTGGATCGGCGGACAACCTTGCGGGGCGCCTTTTTGATATCTGGAGGCGTCGGAGGTCGCTCTCTAGCACGATTAATGCTATCTTTATTGCGAAGACGCTCTTGTTCTTGTTGTTCTTGCTGCCTTATTGCCACTTCCCGCTGGGCCGCTTCGAGCAATCTTCGCTCGTGAGCTAGTTCCGCCCGTTCTCGTTCCAAACGCTTGTGCTCCACCCAATACAGCTCTTCTTCCTTGAGACGTTCTTGTTCTTCGTTCGCAATCCGTTCTTGTTCCCGTTGTTCCAGCAATCGTCGCAATCGCAATCGTTCTCCAAAGGAATCTTCTTCCGCCGAAAGTTGCTTGGCCTGTCGCAAACGCTGCGCTCTCATATTGCGGACCCGCGCCGCCTCGCTATCTTCTTTTGTCTGGCCCGAAGTCGACGCGAGAACGGCAGGAACCACCGTTCCTAGGATGCGGCGTTGTCGTGCTTGCCTGGCCTGCTCGGTCGTCAGTGATAGACGCTCACTGTTTTCTTCCTCGCTGCTTCCCAAGACACTCCACGAGTGTTCCAATTCATCATAATACTGACCATTGCCGCCCCCATCTTCCCTCCAGTCCTCACCATGATCATCTTCCAGCTGATAGTTGCCTCGAATGATTCCCCGATACAAATCTTTGCGACGTTCGATCCGAGATTGAAAATGAGCATCCAACGTTCCATGCTTACGAGACGAAGGACGATCCTCCTGCTTGATTTGAAAGTCATCACTATGATTCTCACTGTCACTACCCGACGACGTCCAGGGCTTGTTTTCCACTTTTGTCATGCGGTGCAAATAACTCGGAGGAGTATAACGAAAGCCGGCGGGGACCTTCTTCTCCTTCATCGTCATGCTGCTGCTCTCAGTAGTCTGTTGAGGAGGCATGATGACAAGTGTAATATTCGTGTTCTGTTGTGTAGTGTTGTGTAGTGTAGTGATATGGCGCTGGTACCGGTAGGAGTCGAGGATGGACACTACAGTACTGTACTCACAACCCAAAGCAAATTGTTAGTGGTTGTTGTTGTTGTTGTTGTTGTTGTTCGTGTTGATATTATTGTTCTACGCTTCCGCACTACTTCTACCACTATAATATTTTAGCGAGAAACAGACTGTAGTAGTTTCAGCACAACCAACAAACAACCATCCAGCTAACTCTATTACGTACTGTACGCCTACACTCTTTTTATTTTGCGGGAATTATTATTTATTTTCGAATATTGTGAGCGTTCGATAGAGTTTCCCGCCCAAACCGTCGGATTTCATGTGTATTCAAATACTTTGTTAGGGGTGTATCGGGATTTTTGGGGGGATTGATTTCCGTTCATGCAATTTTTGAGCCTTGCGATTGTCCGTTCCGATCGGATATTCAATTCAATATGAATGTAATTATAATACTACTGTACGTACTGTACTGTAATTATTGTCTCAGTTCGAGCTAGCTGTTGTATGGGATCGGTCCGCCGATCTATCCGTCTGTCCTCCTCTCCCAGCGAAGCCCATCATCATCATCTTCGGTGCGTGGTCCGGTCGGTACCGGTAGACTTACCGGTATACCGGTACCGTTCGTACCGTACAAGTACACTTACTGTACAGTAACACACACCACCGCAGTTACCGAGTACACCGCCCGCACGCGCTAGCTGCCAGCGCCCAAACCACTCTCTACTGTACTGGACGAGCCGGCCCAGGACTGGCGGTACGGTACGGCGGGGGGATAGAGGCTCCAAGAACATCAAGGCTTTTGTACCGGTGTATGTATAATGCTTCGCCGCTGAGATTACCGGTACCGGTATGTGCGGAGATCCCATATCCAAGCAACCAGGGTGGCGTCAAGTTACGGGCGCATATAATCAATCAAAAATAATAGCAATCATATTATTAGCAGCGCTCGTGCATTCAAGTCAAGTAAAAAAGGAAACGTAGTATTACTATATAACAGTAGTATATACTATTACAAGCATCATGGCGCCTGCTGTGGTGATGAATGAGCAGGATTATCCTGCCAACACTTTCGCGGTAGGCGTCATGATTGCTTGGTTAGTGCCGCGTTTGTACATTGATTGGAATCGGACCTTGTTGCGGGTAAAAAGGCACTACTCGAAACCACAAGTAATACAAGAACAAGGGCAAGAACAAGCGCAAGAACAAGTGCAAGTGCAAGAACGGCAGTTGCAACTAGTTCATCGCAACGCATTGCTGGGAATTTCCTTTTGGGCTGTAATCCTTTGTGTCTCGAGCTATTTCATGGCCAAATATACCGAAGGATTGGATCCACGAATGATTCTCATTTTGGGAGGATGTTCTCGTCTGTTGAGTGCCGGAGTTTGTATTATCATATCCTGGGAATTGCCGCAATGGTTGGGAGTGTACGATTATCTCAAAGTCATTGTGGTTCCAGACGACGACGAAGAAGAAGAAGACGACAAAGACAAGAAAGTCAAGAAGAAGAAAACTTCTTCAGCAGAAGGAGGACCGTCGAAAGCACCATTTTCTATGCGAGCCACAATGTTTGATTTGCAATGGGCGATTATGGGACAATTTGCACGCATCTACTGGATCGTGCAATTGTTCAGTGGTGGCAACTTTATCAACACATGGGGCTTGCCAGTCTCTTATACTTTGGGATTGATCGTCGGCATGGGCATGACGTACATCGTCTATTATGGACGTACCCAACTTTCACCTGCTCCACGCCGACGCATGACTTATTTTGCCATGTTATTTCTCAGTGTCTTTGGATGTGTCCTATGTGGATTTGGAGTCTTGTTCATTCAAGATGTTTGGAATCCAGAAACAGCGCTGAACTCGGACACCGGGACCTTTTTCTTGGCATTTTTCGTGGCGGCCAGTATTGCGGGTTTAGTGCATTACTTTGCCTGGCGGGGAGCCAAAAAGATGGAACTGGAAAAACTAGAAAAGATACAAGCCGGAGAAGCCCTGCCGGAACCACTGTATGGATCGGAACTCTTTACCCCCCAGACAATGGCCTCGGCCGTCGAAGGTATGGCACAAAATGTCGAAAAAGTGGCACAAAACGCCAAGCACAAGGCAACTAAAGTCATGGGGTCGATGCATAGCAGTATTAGTAGTAGTGGAGGTGGAGGTGGAGGTGGAGGTGGAGGTGGAGGTGGAGGTGGAGGTGGAGGTGGAGGTGGAGGTGGTGTCGGAGGCAGCAGCTCGACGACAACAATGAACACAACCATGGCGGGAGTATCTGTGGATGAAGAAGCTGCTTCTGCTTCTCACAATGAAACTACCAGAACTCCCCCTCCTCCTCCTCTTACTTCTACGACGACGACGACGACGACGACCACTAATGATGAAGAAGAAGCAGTAACTCCAACTCTGCAAGAAGAAGCAATTCCGACACTGCAAGAAGGCAGAGAGCAGGTTGACAAGGAGCAGATGTGTGAAGCGTGCTCTAATACCGAAAAAGATCAGGAGCCTTCCTTTTCCAGTCTCTTTCTTTCGAAAATGCGCTGTTGCAAGTGCTGCTGTGCTTCATGTGGCTGGTCCGAACGAGGAATCTTTTCCAAATTGACTACCAAAGGAAAGATTGCCATCTCGGCCAAGTGGTTCTTTCGAGTTGTTGGACACAGTCTCTGTATCTATACGACCATTATCAATATCGGAGCGACTCAACAAGGGAACTACGCCAAGATACTCTTTCCCACCGTAGATGATGTTCTGTACAAGGGACAAGAATACGGACCCGTCTGTGCGTATCTCGAACCGTTTGAGGATAATGTGACCCAAACGTTTGAGAATCCTCAAGCTGCCTACGATTCCAACTTCACCATTGCTCATTGTGGAGCGTGTGCTGCTTGCTCGATTTGGCAAAATTTGGAATTGCAATGGACGACTCGCTTCAATCTTGCCATTTTGTCCGAAAATTGTGCCAGGAAACTCATTTTTGGGGGCCACGACGTGTCCTTGCAATGTTTTTTGGATACCATTGGATTCGATATTCCCTGCAGTGAATGTTGGGTGGCAGTGGCAGAATGCTCCATTCGGCATTGCATGTTCATTCAAATGCAAGCCTGGATCATCAACAATCTCGGAAATTTTGAAGTGGGACCGGATGTCATCACGGCCGCCATGTGCTCAGAAGCCATTTGTGAATTTGCGTTTGTTCCGTGCAGTGGGGCCAATCGAAGGCGCATGAATATCGTGAGTGATATTGCTCGACCAGGAACACAACAATGTCCCTTGGTTCCTAATGGAAATGACAAGTGGTTTGAGTTGTTTGGACCGCCAGATCCGCCCATTGGCAATTAAAATATAAAGCGCTTGCTACGTGCGTTTATGAATACACCGAGTAATAGTAACACCGAGTAATAGTCTTCTAATTCTAGCGTAGTAGAGCCATTCGCTCTAGCTCTACTCTACTACTAGAGTAGAGAGTCATATCTATCTCGAATCTCTATATAGTAAAATCTAATTTTTTTTAATTATTTGACCATCAAATGGCGAAAGGCAGGTGGCAAATCCCCAAGCTCTACCACTAGACGTGTCTTTCCATCTTTGCCCTTTTCCATTTTCATGGGAGTCTTGGATAGTAATACATCGTGATGATAAGACTTGCCGCCACGCTGCTGCTGCTGCTGATCTTCCATCGTCAAACCCAATGATCCCAGAGATTCTAGAACGCTGCCTCGGCGATCATTGCTCGCTTGTGCCATTCGGCTTCGCTCTTTGGTAGACTTGCGTCGCATCTCTGGACTCAAAAAAGCATCATTGACGGGAATTCGATGATTGTTGCGAGTAGTAGTAGTAGGAGTGAGGTTAGAAGTTGTAGCACTCGTCCTTGTAGGAGTAGTGTGATACAGAGTGGGGGTGCTGCTGCTGGCGGTTCTTCTACTACTAGTATTGGCTTGTTGAAGAAGAATGCTACGAAAGGCAGGCGGAAGATTGGCATCGGCGCCAACATCGTCTCGCTGACTACCATAACGTCGTCGCGGGGATTTGGTAGTAGTAGTAGTAGATGTCGTGGTGGAGTTGGTGGTGGAATGCATCGAGGACTTTGGTATTACTAGTTCCACTGTAGTAGAAGAAGTGTGGTTGGAGGAAGCCACAGTATTAGCACCAGTTGACGGCGATGATGACGTTGGACTCTTGGTGCCGGTGCTGGTGGTGGGGGCGGTAGTGGTAGTGGTAGTGGCAGCGCGAGCTGGAACTGGTTCCAGTTTCGCCTTTTCCCGGAGTTTCCAAGCCGTGGACACACGACTAGTATTGTGGTGCGCTACTGCTGCTGCTGCTGCTGCTGACGTCGACGACGACTGATCTTCTTCTGTTGTTGTAGTTTTGCTGGTGGTATCTTTTTTGTCTTTCTTCTTCTTCGTCGTCGTCTTTTTTGTTCTCTCCTTATTGCTGCTGCTGCTACTAGTAGTGTTAGAATTAGATGACCCATTGCTTTTCGTCGACTTCTGCTTATTCTTGACGCCCGAGGATGAGGACTTCTTCGTTTTGGTATCGGCATCGTTGTTTGTTTCCCCACCACCACCACCATCATCATCATTCTTATTGGTAATATTTTTATTGGTCGTGTCATCTTTCAATACACCAGCCGGCGGTCGATTCGTGTTATCAGAATGTTCCCACTTCGAGTGAGTCGTTGAGGTTGTGTCCATCAACAAAGGAGCTAGCATGATCATGTTGTTGTTGGTTGGCTGCTCCTCTGATACTACTACGACCTCTTGTTGGGAACCCATCGTGGTGGTGGTGGTGGTGGTGGTGGTGGTAGTGCATTTGGGTTCCGATGCTCGACCTGCTGGGGGTGGTACAGAACTTTCAGAGGAATGCCGAGAAGAAGAAGAAGAAGACTTTCGAGAAGTCTTGTGGTTTCGATCTTTCTTGCTGGAACTACTTCTCCTAGTAGGAGTAGGAGTAGTAGTAGTAGTGGTACTCTCCTTGCTCGAACTTCTTGTGCGTCGAGTAGTAGTAGTAGTAGAAGAAGTACGTGTTGTCGAAGAGGAGGATACGACGGACCGGTCATCGTCCTTTGGTGTCTTCTTCTCCTTGGAAGAGGAGGGGGAGGAGGAGGACTTGCTGCTCGATTTTGATTTTCTGCTGCTGCTGCTGCTGCTGCTGCTGCTTTTACTATTATTATTAACCAGCACACCGGGTGATTTGAGCTCGTCTGCTATTGTCCCCTTCTTGAGAGCCCTGCGTTTTTCAGTTTTTGTTATCTTCTCCTTCTTCGTCTTCGTCTTTGGAGTTTCCATCATTCTTCCACTCATGGCATATTGAAACATGGTAGGCACACCACTACTCGCCAAAGTAGTATTAACATTATCATCATCATCATCATCCATGGCAATCCTTTGAATAGGTTGACGACGACGTTCCGAGACAATTTCGGCCGTACTTTTTCGAGAGGTGACGGAAGCACCACCACTGATGCTGCCACCGACCCTGCTCCTACTAGTAGTATGACCACCAGATGCTGATGCTGATGCTGATGTTGTTTGCAAGTGATCGTCCAGTATACCACCACCACCACCACCACAACCACTATTGATGACTGCTGCTGCTGCTTTGCGTCGTAGTATCATATCCGCTTTGGGAGTGATGAAAGGAGATTTGGGTCCACCACCACCACCACCAATTTCCATTTTGAATCTCGGTTTTGGAGAAAACGCAGAATTATTATTCTGATGCTGATGCTGATGCTGATGCTGGGCAGCCATTCGTAGTTTCCAGGCAGGAACTTTATTAGTAGTAGTAGCAGTGGCAGCCGCCGCAGCCGCAGCCACCGCCACCGCATTTGATGTATTATTATTACCTGTAGCTTCCGCCGAGGAGGAGGAGGAGGAACTATCCACGGTCATGCTGGTATCTGTGGCAGTTGTCCCCATCGAATCCACTCGCGCCACTTTAGTTGGTTTGGGAGTGGAAGGAATCATCAGACGACGACTCATCTTGGTGGTCTTCTTTTTCTGATTCTGATTCTGATTCTGATTTTTATTCGTTTTGGTGGTTGGTGTTGGTGGTGTAGTACCGTCATCTCCATCTCCATCGGCAATACAGGTACGAAGTGCTTTGTCGATGATCGCCTCGGATGAGTCTGCTTGCTGGTTGGCAGGGTTGCGTAATGGATCGGAAGACGCTGCCGAAACAAGGTACGTGTAGTCTCCTCGATGATGATGCAGGGCTCCAGCTGCTTTTTTGCTGCTACTAATACCGGTTTTAGAAGAACTCATCGTCCTCGACTTTACTAAATCATCGAATCCGTCCAGCATCTTATGATTGTTGTTCGATGATGATGATGATGATGCTGATGAATGGAACACCGATGTCATTTTAGTACTAGTAGAGATCATGATGATAATAATGATGATGATGATGATGATGTAATGGCAACTACTACTAGAAGCTAGTAGAGTAGGATGAGCCTGCTGTTTATGTAGACTGTTTATTAATATGTAGAGAGTCGACTATTATTAGTCAGTCGTCAACCGACGAGTCGTCGTCTTCATTCGCAACCCGCCTCTGCCTGCATGTGGTGGTCCAAATTCAACAGAAATCGTGGAATGCTTTTGCTCTACTTCTAGCTAGTAGTAGTAGTATTACCGGCGGTACCGTTAGTATTTTGCTCCCCCACGCACCTCAGGCTTGCTTTCCACTGACTGCATAATATGCATGCCTGCTTGTGGTTGGTGGTACCGGTATAGTGGCGCCTCTCATGTTGTATGTTATTATTGTCGAACCATTATGTTATTTCAGTACCGTGACATATTAGTGTAATTAATAAGCAATAATGACTGAGATCTCATATACATAATGACGAGTTGACGACGGAGAAACTTTTTATTTCGCAATAATTATTTTGGAACTGTACCATCGATCCCACTACCTGCATGCATGCCTACTAACTGCCTGGATAGATGCAAATTCAAAGTCATCGATCGTCGTTCGCAAACCTCCGAGTAGCGCAAGGAGTTTTGGGGCACACGCATCTATCGCAGGCACGCACGTGCAACTGATTTTTGGATGTTAGTTGAGAGGAGGAAGATTCTTCCCTTCTACTGATGACAGACAGACAGACCTGTTGCGTGCTTATTTCCAAGACGGGGGGAATCTGGGTCGACAGTTAGTTTCGGGACTGAATCAATGAATGAGAAGAATGAATCATCAACCTCCACAACTCACATGCATGCATCATGCATCATGTGACGAGAAGAATAACCCGAACCCAAACGAACGCAAAAATCGCCAGATCTTCCTCCCATGTGGCATGCATGTCCGTCCATTCACCCATCATCATCCAGTTGGTATTTTCATCCAGCCATCCATCCATCCATCCATCCATCGCACCGACCCATCTTTTGGAAGAATCTCGCTCGCCATCCTGCCTGCCTGATTATGATTTCCTATGAGTATTCCCGGTACTACTAGTACTACGACAACCGAAAAAGATGGACGAGTAGAGACCAGAGTCATCTTCTTTCTCTATTCCCTTCTGGTGGTAATACTACTAGCTAGAGTCGGCTATGGTAGAGCTACTGTATGTATTCGTAGTAACAGTAGAGGAGCGAGTGCTACTAATACTTGCTAGTACTAGTGCTGGTAGACGAGGACGGGTCTGCTCATTATTAGTTTACAAATGTGGCTGCGTATTTACATTATATAGTCGTCTGTATGATCACAGTGTTGTTGTTGTTTGTTGTTGTTGTTATGATTATTTCATCAGAGCGTGGTATGTTCAAAAACAATGATGAAAGGATGATGGAGGGCGGCTTGCCTTTTGTTGCCGCCGCCAAGAAATAGTATACTGTAGTACTAGGACAGAATGTTCTATCCGTGGTAGGAGCAGCCGGCTGCAAGCAAAATAGTGTTCGTTCGTTCGTTCGTTCGTACCGTATTACTTGGTGGTAACGATGGCCGATTATCAAAGAACGCGCTCTTGGGCAATCACCGACGAAAACCTGGTCAAGAACGCAGAGAAGGCGTTGCTTTTGTTGTTGGTTTCCATCGTTGGCAGTGGCTTGGAAGTATTGGTAGTAGTAGTAACAGATTCTGCTTCCTTTTCTTCTTCTGCTGCTGCCGTTGCCACTGCCGCTGTTATTTGATTGCTTCGAGCCATGTACAAAAGTGCTCGAGCAATCGCTTCTCTCTTATCGGCTTGTGTACACATGCGGTAGGCCTTGGCGATGACTTCATCGGTAATACCCGCTGCCGCCGACGCATCCTTGCGGTGTTGATGTTGTAGAGTCAAGACCACATTCCAACAGGCGCGTATTGTTTCTCTTCGTTGAATTTCCTTGGTGCGGCTCAAATGTCGTTCGAGACCATGGCAAGAGTGCACATCTCCCATGGTCGTTTCAAAGAGCTCAATGCTGGCAAATCGCCGGGCCAGATGCTTGATCTCTTTGCGCTCCACCTTGCAGCGCCGGATATCATCTTCGGAATACCAGGCAGCTTTCAAGTCTTCCTCGGTGTAGTTGACGTCTCGAAGTCTCACCATGACAGATTCATTCCATTGGACCATGATGTTATTGTTATTGTTGTTGTTGTTGTTGTTGTTGGTTTGGATGATTTTATGATAAAAAATAGTATGGGAAACTCGCGCATATCAGCAGCACAATAACATCGATCATGCCTCTGCTGCGCATCCGCGAAAAATCATCTCGGTTCTCCAAGAAATATTAGTACAATATCGTGCGTATCCGTACCATTCGTACGTACGATACCCGCACACAAGCAAGTACGTTTTACTATTATTTTATAATAATTATTTATTCCCTGCTGGACAAATTTCCTGCAGTTGCAACACACAACTTCCCTCCTGATTATGGCAGATTCTCCTCCACGCACATACCTGGCTACTACGCCGCGCCGGGTAGTGAACCTCTACCGCGCGGACAGTGTACATACAGTACCAGTAGCTTGAGCGTGGCATTGCCACGCAAAGAGGGCAATATTGATTTTGTCCGGACAGCGTACGTGTACGACTCCGTGCAGTGGAGAAGAAGTAGTTTTCACGGACTACCTGGCGAGTGCGACTACGCGAGAGCGAGACTTGGCTGTTTGTGGTGCAAAAAGAAAAAAGATAGAGGTACGTACAGTAGTAAGAGTATTACCGGTACGAACCGTACCGTACGGCGACGGTGATGATCCCTTGATCATGATTGCAGTGTCCTGTCGACGTCATCGGTCCGTCCGTCCCTCCCTCGACGTCATCCTGACACTGCGTGACGTCATAGCGTTCCTACTAGTCGTGACACCGCCGTCAATGACCAATGCATATCAACTAGAGACGATCCTTACTTCACAAACTTCACAAGACATCCAAGATCGCCATCACCACTACATTTATGATAAGTCGTTCGTGCCCCTGACACTTCACGACTACCTTACGATTACCAAAAGATTCATCTCTCAAAACACCCCAGAAAAATAGTCTCACTTCTTTTAATTTCATCTACTTTAAATCACGAATTGAATCCCGTAACTACGAGTCGTTGCATTCTGATCAGAAGTTCGACAATATCGTACACCCTTTCGAACGACCAATACTACTAACTACTTTGCCTACGAGAAGTCGCCGCTATGTTGCGTGCAGGTAACAATCGTCGAGGAAACCGTGTTCCTCGAGCCCAAGGAGTCCTCCCCTTCAAAAAGGATTTCTCCCCCAAATCTCTCGACATGCGCATTAACATCCGGCGCGTCAAGCCTTACCTTCATTAATCTTTGGAGGCAGGATGCAGTGTCCTGTCGACGTCATCGGTCCGTCCGTCCCTCCCTCGACGTCATCCTGACACTGCGTGACGTCATAGCGTTCCTACTAGTCGTGACACCGCCGTCAATGACCAATGCATATCAACTAGAGACGATCCTTACTTCACAAACTTCACAAGACATCCAAGATCGCCATCACCACTACATTTATGATAAGTCGTTCATGCCCCTGACACTTCACGACTACCTTACGATTACCAAAAGATTCATCTCTCAAAACACCCCAGAAAAATAGTCTCACTTCTTTTAATTTCATCTACTTTAAATCACGAATTGAATCCCGTAACTACGAGTCGTTGCAATGATGTTCGTGCGTGTTCGGTGGATGACGATGATATTCCTCCGATGTTCTTCAATTGATTATAGCCCTCGCCGGCGGGGTTCTCGTTCAGAAAAAGTTCGTAATAAGTAAGGTAATACCAATGCGGATTTAGACATAGGGGACGACGAAGCGAGATCGATAGACCACGCTACTGTACAGTATTTCATGGCTCGCGCCGGCCATCATCCTATCCCATCATCCCAGCCATCATCCCATGCATCTTTCTTTTGGGTTTCTCCTCTCGCTCGCCGCGGGGGGGGAGGAATCAATAATTCATCCCTTTCGCATTTCGCTCATCCGCTTTTTTTGCCATATATCGTACTCTTATTCTGCATTCACAAGAAGAACCACCTCTGCAGAAGAAAGCAGCAGCAACAACAACAAGATGTCGGTTACTACAGAAATAACCATTAGCAGTCGAGAAGAGGGGAGCTCATCAACATCAACATCAATGTCAACATCAACAGGGACAAGAGCCGGCGAAGACGAACCCACGACTCATCCTACTACGAATAATATTAGTATTACCCATGAAAGTTCCCCCGAGACAGAAGTGCCACCTTGTGCACCGTTGTATCCACCGAATCGGGTGTTTTCTCCAGAACAATTGAACGTCCTCAACTTGCTCGTTCATCCCGTATGGATCTTTGATATTGACAACAAATGCATGAAGTGGGCCAATGAGGCAGCGATTGATGTGTGGAACGCCAGTAGTCTCGAGGACTTGACGGATCGAGATTTTAGAAGCGACATGACCGAGTCGGCCGCCACTCGATTATTGAGCTATCAACACGAATTCAATCAAGGACAACGTATTTTCGATCAATGGACGGTCTATCCCAAGGGCGAAGCCAAGACGGTCCGTGTGACATTGAGTGGAATACGACTCTCCAAGGGTGAAACCAATCCCAGCATGCTATGTGAAGCGGTGCCCATGAATGTCAAGGATGAAATCCAAGAAGAAACCTTGCGAGGAGTCGAAATGCTACGACACTTGCCAGTACCCGTATGCCAATTCGATATGAATGGAAAGATCATGTTCAAGAATCCAGAAGGGACACTTCTATTGGGCGGGTCCTGCTGCTCATCCGGCGACACTACCAGCACTGACGCTGGTGCTGGTGCTGGTGCTGGTGCTGGTGCTAGTAGCAGTTCGGACAAATCCTCCTCCAGCAGCAGCAGCAGCGTTGAGGATTTTGTGAATCGATTTGTGGATCCAACATTGGGGGCAGAACTATTAGACAAGATGCGGGGAATTGACAATGGTACTGACAACAACAACAGCAACAACAACAACAACAACAACAAAGTTGATCTTCACGCCCACGTCCGAACTCGTGCGGGTCCCCGATGGTCTGCGGTGCAGCTACGAAAGACCGCTGATCCTGTGACGGGCAAAACTGTCATTTTGTATAGTTCTCGAGACATGTCGGACGCTATTCAGGCACAAAAGGAACGAGAAGCGAGAATCAAAAAATCCGAGTTTCTGGCCATTATGGCGCATGAGATTCGTACGCCATTGCATCAAGTCACTGGTTATATTGATCTTCTCGATGAAACAACCGGATTGGACATGGAACAACGAGCCTTTGTCAAGCTATTAAAATCCAGCGCACAATTACTCATGACCGTTATTAACGACGTCTTGGATTACAGCAAGTTGGAGGCGGGAAAAATGAAGCTAGAGACAATACCCTACGAGCCGCGGAGTGTCCTCGAAGGATCCATGGCAGCGGTGCAAGCGAGTTGCGAAGAACACCAGCTATACCTCAAGATGGACTGGGACAAGGATATTCCGTTCAAAGTCATGGGCGATCCGAATCGATTACGACAGATCCTACTGAATCTCTTGTCCAACGCGGTCAAATTCACCAAGCATGGTGGAATTCACGTTCAGGCTCTCCCCTGCTGGAAGCAAGAATCCAAAAAGTCCTCCTCCCCGCGCTCATCATCATCATCATCGTCCTCGCCGTCCAACATGGTCAAGTTCATTATAAGTGATACTGGCAGGGGAATCAGTGCAGAATACAGGGACCTCATTTTTGACCAGTATCAGCAGGGATCGGTCACTGTAGCAAGGAACTTTGGGGGAACGGGGCTCGGTCTATCCATTTGCAAGCTCCTAGTTCAAAACATGGGTGGCTCGATTGGAATGGAAAGTCAAGTAGGGAAAGGATCTAGCTTTTGGTTTACTCTACCTGCAGAGGTTCCGACGGACAGTGAAGCATTGGAACGAGATCCTTTGGAAGACTCTTTCCGAGACGATTTTTCCGCACTGAATATCTTGGTGGCCGAAGACAACAAAGTGAACCAGAAGCTTCTTGCCAGTATGTTGAAACGTATGGGTCATACCTGCGACATTGCCGTGAATGGAAAGATTGCCATTAACATGTTGGAGGAAAGTCTGAATCATCATTATCGGAATCATCGTCAATATGATGTCGTCCTCATGGACATTCAAATGCCCGTAATGGACGGTTTGGAGGCTACACGAAGAATACGGAGTATGGGATGTACGGACTTGCCGATTCTAGGTTTGACGGCGAGTGTGGCTCGCTCCGACTTTACAGAGCTGGGTTCAATGATTGGTTACCGAAACCAATTCCAATGAAGGAACTGAGATCGAAACTGTATCGAATCCAACAACAACAATCAAAAGAACGACAATACCATACGGTCCTTCATCATGAGAAAAAACAAAAACATGAACTCTATTTATTATCGGCGGGGGAGAACTAGCGATGCGAGGAATTATGCCAGGCCCGCTGCGGTCTCCTTGGTGTGTGAGGCAATAGGCTGGATGAGTTTGTTGTTCCGAGCGAGCGAGCGAGCGACGCTCCACCTCTGCCAACACAAGCAGCATCTACATGCATACTTTCTGTATATAGATACAACAGAGACTACCTTGTTTGGCTGTCCAACAACAAATCAAATGCTAGTAGTATCCAGGCAGTAACTAAACTAGACAGTGCACTTTTTCGCTGCTTTACGATAAAGTAGTAGAGTAGTAGTACACGGACTCAACTTCTTCTTCTGCTCCAGGCTCTTCTGTACTACTTTAGTAGTACTGCTGCAGTAGTATAGTATATTAGTGGAGTAATCGTAGTATCGGTATTAGAGTTGGTCTTCTCGTCTCTTGAGTGCGATCCTACTAGTAGTAGTAGTCGTAGTAGTAGTAGAGAGCGGAGAAAACAATTTGCAGCAGCGATAGAAGGCATACTCATGCCGGCATATGATAGACTACTCTAGTAGCTAGCAGCAGGCAGCAGGCAGGCAGCAGGCAGGCAGCAGGCAGGCACCCTCTAATGGACTACTACGAACTCTTTCAGTCACTCATCAGTCACTCGCTCGTCGTCGTCGATTGATTATTGGAATGCATGGCGTGGCTCGTACAGTACGTATGCGTGAGGCGTGCGTGGTGGTGGTTGGTGGCATACTGTACTTGTAGTACAGTATTGAAATTTCAATACAGTACAAACGTGCAAACTTGGAAGTATGTACCTGGTACTCGTACCTAGTCTACGGTAGTAGAGGTAGTACAGTAATGTCGTTGAACCGTACATACCGATACTATTTCTGAGAACCCGACGAACATACAGATCTACGATCGATAATCGGAACGATAAAAAGAGCGTTTCTTTTTGTTCCAAGAATTCCGTTACAGTCTAATGATGATCGAGAAGGAACGATATGAAGAGAGCTACTGTAGAAGCTAGCTGCTGTTATCAATACATAAAAAATAATACAGGATATATATGCCTCCTCTCGTTTCGGTGTTCCGAAAATCGTGCGTGGTCGTGGTTATCATCGATCATGCGTGGCAGAGAACAGGCGATTTTCAAACAATCTTTAATTAAGAAGGCAGGCGAAGTTATTTTAAACTTTCGCCTGGCTACATACGAGTGTTAGCGGTAGGCTTGCTTTGTCTTCGCGTTCCGGTTCGATAAGGCTGTTTCTTAGTTCAATGGTGGAATTTGGATTTGAGTAGATAAGATCTCATAAAGAAGACAAAGAAGTGTGGGTTTGCGCGCCCGTTTTCGTCATTGAGAGACAATACTAATGCTGGCCTCAAATATACGTGGTGCATATTACACGTACTACTGTACAGTATCGTACCGTACGCGTAGTACATTCCATTGCTACATAACCGACCGTCGCGTCCAGCAGCTGGTACAGGTACCTGTAGCCTGGTTGGAGCAGCTTGTACCTGTAGCCTGCATGGTTGGAATTGTACCCCGTATCATAGAACGTGAGCTCTCCATTATTTTTTTCTTTGTATCATCGATCATCTCCTCTGATCATCATCTGAGCCCCCCCCCCCCCCCCCCCCGCCCTTTCTCTTCTTTCTACCCTGTTCGCAAAGCTAACTACCACATCCTAGCTATAGATAGCATCTCATCATCATGCCTCCTCATCAAGTAGAAGTAGTACTAAGCGGCTGCAACAACGATAATAAGAACAACGAAAACAGCAACCATACGAAGGAGAACATCATGACGACGCCATACTCATCCGAGGAGGATCATCAGCATAATCATCAGCATCATCTGCAGAATCATCATCAGCAGCATGGTGAAGAGGATGAGTGCAAGCATGATGAAGAGGATGAGTGCCATCAGCATATGGGTAGTAGTACTACTACGACTACCACTTCTAGTAGTACTTCTACTAGTGGTGGTGGTGGTAATGTTATTCGCCGAGACTACGATCCGACCCAGCGCATTTACAGTCAAGAACAACTGAGTGTACTGAATTTGGTCGTCCATCCCATTTGGATCTTTGACTATCTGGAACGGCGGATGCGATGGGCCAATCATGCGGGGGTGAACATGTGGAATGCGAGTACCCTCGAGGAACTGCAGGCGCGGTCCTTTCAGGAGATTTCCGAAGCGTCGGCCAAGCGCATGGACGACTACCTGTTGCAATTCGAACGGGGTATGAATGTGACCGATCAATGGACGAACTATCCCAATGGCAAGGCGACGACGTGCCATATGAATGTCAGTGGGATTCAATTTCAAGAGGATGAGGACATCCACAATCGTCATTTTTGTGTCATGTGTGAAGGAGTGCCGTTGGTCAAGGAAGAACTACTCCAGGACAATTTGCGGGGCGTCGAAATGATTCGGCATTTGCCCATGGCCGTATGTCAGTTCGATATGGAAGGGACGCTCATGTTTCAAAACCCGGAAGCGAGCATGAGCAGTACAAGCACAAGTACAAGTACAAGTACAAGCGCGAGTAATAGTTCTGCTACTGCTACTGCTACTGCTACTGCTACTGCTACCACCACTGCTACCACCACTGCCGCCACCGCCGCCCCCTCCTCCTCGTCTTCAGTGAACCGCAACAACAACAACCGCAACCACAACCACAACCACAACCACAACCACAGCCGCAGCCATGACACGGAGGAGGAAGAATCCAAGGAAGGAGAGTTGATGGACACAAGCAACCACAACCACAACCACACCCGCAGCCATCACATGGAGGAGGAAGAATCCAAAGAAGGCCAACTACTGGACGAAAGCAACCACCACATCCACAACCACAACCATCATTATCAGGATGACTTTGATCAGAGCTGTCGTTCCAATTTCACTCAAGATTCGTCTTGTTCCACCAGCATGCGTGGTGGTGGTGGTGGTGGTGGTGGAAACGGTTTGAACAGCCACCCCAATACTAAGAATACTTCGGGAAGTCTCTTGCAACGATTCGCCGATCCGGCCGTGGGTCGACAAGTCCTCCAAGAGATTCAATCTTCCTCGCTCGATAAAATGGATTTGGAGGCAATGATCCAGACCCGGAAGGGATGTAAATGGTCCGCGATTCAATTACGAAAGGGAAAAGATCCCGTCACGGGAGAACCCATCATTCTCTACAGTGCCCGTGACAAATCCGATGCGATCCAAGCCCAAAAGGAACGCAAGGCACGGGAACAAAAGAGCGAATTTTTGGCAATCATGGCGCATGAGATTCGTACGCCGCTCCATCAAGTGACTGGATTTATTGATTTACTGGACCAAACGATATTGGACGTCGAACAAAAATCGTTTGTACGATTACTCAAATCCAGTGCCAAGGGATTAATGACTGTCATTTCGGACGTGTTGGATTATAGCAAATTGGAAGCGGGAAAAATGAAGTTGGAAAGTATTCCCTACGAGCCACTGAGTGTCGTGGAAGGATCTCTGGCTGCCGTACGAGGGAGCTGCGAAGAAAAGAAGCTCTATCTGCATTTGGAATGGAACAAGGGCATTCCCTATAAAGTCAAGGGAGATCCGAATCGCTTGCGACAGATTCTTTTGAATCTACTATCCAATGCGGTCAAGTTCACCAAGGACGGAGGAATTACCGTCAGGGCAATGCCAGTCTTGGCGGATGATGACAAGAAAATAAAAAATCATCATCATCAGCAGCAGCAGCAGCATAAACCCATGGTGCGATTTGAAGTCGCAGATACTGGAATGGGGATCAGTGCCCAACACAAGACTGTCATTTTCCGAAAGTATCAACAGGCCAATGCTGCCGTTGCCCGCAATTTTGGTGGGACGGGCCTAGGTCTCTCGATTTGCCAGTTGCTGGTGCAAAACATGGGAGGGACGATTGGGGTGGATAGTGAACGGGGTCAAGGCGCAGTCTTTTGGGTGACATTGCCCGCCGATGTTCCTGCCGAAGGGGATGACGACTTGGCGGAACGCATGGACGAAGATCCCGCCGAACATGCGGACTCGCTTCATGTCCTGGTCGCCGAAGACAACAAAGTGAACCAGAAGCTACTTGCCAACATGCTAAAACGGATGGGCCACACATCCGATATGGCTTGGAATGGGAAGCAGGCCATTGAAATGCTGGAGCAACAAAATTCATGCCAGCACTACGACGTCGTACTCATGGACATCCAAATGCCAGTCATGGACGGCTTGGAAGCCACACGGAGAATACGAAGCATGGGATACGCACATCTACCCATTTTTGGTTTGACTGCTAGTGTCGCCCGTTCTGATTTTGGAGAGCTAGGCTTCGACGACTGGCTACCCAAGCCCATGACCATGAAGGAACTGAGAAGCAAGCTGAATCGGGTCCATTCCAATCATTCATAATCATCATAATCATCATCATCATCAGCCTCCCAAGAATCAATAGTACGATACGACCAAAGCACCGTTGGTTGATTGATTGTCTCGTACTCTACTAGAGAGAGAGAGAGAGATTGCGCCCAACGCCCACCGAACACACGCAGGCGTCGGTCAAGAATTATCTTACTTTCATGCGTGCTGGATCGCTCCGGTGTTGGAGAAGACGTTGATATTCGGCAATTGTAGCTGGTTGTCTAACAAATCTATTACCACTAAGAAGTAGTAGAGCAAGGAGAAGAATCTACTACGGTTACATATTATGTACATATATTCAATTTTGGATCATCCTGTCGCCTGATTGACTGCCAGAAACAACTACCTTTCTGTAAAATAGTAGTCTACTACTACTACTACGCATTGTACAAAGTGACTGACTCCTCTAATCTATTATTATCACCAAAAGAAGTGTATGCTACCACCTCTCCTTGGCCGACATGCAGGCCACCATCACGGAGGGACATACGTACGTTTCTCGAAACAAATGTACCTTTCTGTAAAATAGCAGTCTACTACTACTGTACTACTCACTGTACAAAGCGACTGACTCTAATCTATTCTCATTATCACGACCAAAAGAAGTGTATACTACCAGCACCTCTCCTTGGACGACATGCAGGCCACCAGCACGGAGGGACATACGAACGTTTCTCTGCTAGTCGGTACTGCTGTAGTAGAGGAGCGATACACAGTTCTTCTTCCAACATACGGTCGACGTACCACTACTAGCACCTCCTCCCGTCGTCGAGTGGTACTAGTACCGGTTTGCTCAAAAGAAAGAGTCTGGCTTTCTACCACCACCTACAACAGTAGCTAGGGGACGACTGATGCGAGTACGAATTGTTTTTCTTTGATGAAGTGGAGTCGTACAGCTACCGGCATTCTACTCGACACACTCACAGTAGTAGGAAGAGTGCGAGTAGAGCATAGAGATAGATACAGTACTACCTACTCAAGAGTGGTAGTTCGGTAGATCGTGATTTCCGATAATTAGCGGCCAGCACATACATAGCCTTCCGTCAAAGAATCTCCGAAACACCGAAAATTTGTAGAGGGCTGTAATAATATATTCGTCGGCAAATTGAAACGCCCCCATTTCCAGCGGCACTCTAAGTAAGAGTGGAAATAAACTCTCCCGCCGATATCGGCAGCTTTCATAGTTGTTAAAGAATACAAGTGCCACCTCATCCACCTTTCTCCCGGCTCGCCTCACAATTTCAATTTTAGAAAGAAGACTATCATCATTTATTATTACGCATCAGAATGCCTCCTCTCATGACAATGATGGAGCCCCCCGAATCACCCATTCGAGAATCAAGGTCCTTCTCGGTGATCAGACCGAAAGGCGACGTTCAACCTTTCAAACCGCAGCGCCGTGGATCTATGGGTCAAACAACAACAACCAGCACATCACCTCCAAGTTTCGAAAAGCCCCGGATGATGATCATGACTGCCACAGGAGCAGCACCACTCGACACGGCACCCTTTTCTAGCAATAGGTCTACCACCAAACTGTCTTCTGGCTTTGCGAGTGACCTCTTGAAATACCTCGACGTCAACCAACACACCGCTGCTGATCCTGTCAAAACAGTTCAAGCAGCAGTTAAACTGGCACAGCACCAGCCAGACTACGTTGTGCCCCTGCGGCCCGCAATGACATCCTCCAAATCTGAAGGCGCTTCGTTGGATTATTTTCCAAAAGAGGCGTGGTTGGGAACGAGAAAGATACCAAGCAAGGCTTCAGATCCTCTATCTGTTTCAGATCATGGGCCACGAAGAAGGACATCGTCTCTGAACTCCTTATCATCCTCAGGAAGGAGGGGAGGGCGCAAGCCTAACTCTGAAAATAGCCTCCTTTCAAGATCTGATTCAATGAATTCGATAGAATCAGCCCAAGATAATCCTTCTTCTTCCGGGATGACATCATCTGAAAGTGTTCTTGCTCCCTTCGATCGAAGGCTTTTGAAGTCTTGTTCATCGCTCGTTGATTGTGCTGCTGCGAACAGCAGAATTAGCACAATGAAGAAGTCCAAGTCATCGCCTTCTCTGGCTACCACTGGTCTTTCTTTGAAACGAAGCACAAGTCGTCTCATCAGGAGAGCTTCCAAAACCACACCCTTGGAGACGATTGATGAATTCCGCAGCGCGTGTTTTGCGAAACAAACATCAACCTCCCACCTCCGACGTCTTCGCAGTACCAGGAGCTCCAATTCCATCAGCCTTTCCTCTTCTTCTTCTTCTAAGAACGGAGGAACGAAGACGTCATCAACGAAGAAAATGAAACGAAATAAGAGCGCCCCGTCGCTCCTGACGGATAAGTTCTCGTACCTCTTGTAGTCTGTGACCACGACTACTAAGAAGACTCTTAAAATTTTGGCTACATAGTAATACAACGATGCAAGATATCTACTAGTAGTAGTCTACTAGTCCTACCAGTCTACTAGCACGACAGTGTTGAATGAGTCGAGTGCTGCTTGTTTGTTTCCGTTCCTGCTTTCGTGCTCGCTCACAGAACTAACAACAGTATTAATCAGCTCTACTAGCACCAGAGTTCATCCTGCCTGACGTACCGGTATTGTACAGTACCGTACTGTACCAAGTACAGTGTTTGTAACAGTACAGTACTACAAGCTACCATAGTTCTGCCACGCACGTTCGTTGTTGATCGTAGTACGTCGAAGTCTCTTCTAATAAGAGTACTTCTACATACAGAAGAGTAGCAACCCGTGCTTCTCTTTCCGACCACGAGAATCCTTTTACTTATGATTTTTGATAGGGGCATAGATATCTAAATCTCCGAGAGCATGTTATGTTCGAGCGGCGGTTCATTCTTTCTATCGATCCGGTCGAACGAATAAACAGAACCAAAGGTAGCTGGGTCATATTGATACTTCACTTTGCGTGCGGGCTTAGTTGCGTTAAATGTATTTTCCCCGAGGCTTAACGATAAAAAGGGCGGTCTCCGCCTTCGAGATCCGCCGCCGGCCATGAGATTCGCTAGCTTTCGGGAGAAAAGATGCTTCCGGTATGATACCGGTCCCGATTTGTCAGAAGATGACCTTTGATAATAAGCATATTTTAGACCGCACCATGGCGCCTCTGATTGCTTCGGACCTTACTCCAACTCCCAAAAGTGAAAGAAAGATGAATATTATGCTGGAGGGACAAGTCAAAGATGGAAGCATCACTACCAGTAAGAATCAGGGTCAGGATGAGGAAGCCTTCCTTGTTCCAGTAGATAAAATGACGGTTTCGGGGCGAAGCCACTGGGTCGAAATTGGTTTCCAGTGGGAAGATCAACAAGCACGGCAACATCATCAACCGCAACAAGAACAGCAACACGGATATGATGAAATCGTTGCCCTGACAGGGAACGAAGATCTAATGAAACAAGAGCAGCCACAAGAAGAACATCCCTGTTCCTCGGATGATGATTACTCCGTGGATCTCAACAAAGGTATTGTGAAGAATCCACCGGACGATGCTGCTGATGCTTCATCTGCTGCCGCCGCTGCTGCAAGTCGGCTTGCCAAGTTATTGTCAACACTGGACGATTATGAGAACCAAATGTCGCTGGACCTGGCGACTAAACTTCGAATTGGTGAGGCTATTGGTGAGCTACGGAGACGAGTGCCGCCTCCACCACCTCAGCTACCCGGTACTCCCAAAACACCAAAAACGCCCAAATCCAGCAGCAGCACCACCAGAAGCAAAAAATCGAACAAATCTTCCCCCTCGAACGATGATGAAGGTAACAACAGAGAACGATCGAAAAGCAAAACACCAGTCGTCAAGAACAAGAAAAGCAGTAGTAGTAGTAGTACCAAGGAACAGGTCGACGACGAGTCCAAGCCTACCGATTCCAAACGCAAAACCAGTAGATCACCGCATGCTATTGGCAAGAAAGGAAGAGAGAATAACGAAAAGCCGACGATCAAGTCATCCAAGTCCAGATCGAGATCATCGAATGATCTCATGGAACAAGGGTCTGATGAGGAAAAATCGAAAAAGAAGAAATCTCGTTCCAAGTCAGAGCATGATGATGACGACGGAAACCGTAAATCACGTCGAAGCAGCGAGAAGAAGAAGCAGAAAGAGGGTACATCTTCTTCCGACAAATCATCAACGCGGCGATCTCGGTCGAAATCACGCCACGCCGATGCAGCAGTAGCCGCAGAACAACAAGAACAAGAACCCCGCACACCCAGCAGTCGAGGCAAACGAAGCACGAGGCGCAGCTCGAAAGATACCCTTTCCCAGAAGTCTCCTCGAAGTACTCCTGATGATCATGCCAAGTCTCCTAGTCAGTACGCCAGTCATCCGGGACTTGCGGAACTATGTGGCGGCACTCCCTCCACCACCGGGGACGAAACGATTTCGATCACTGTGAGCCGTCATACCAGAAACCGTTCCAAAGGCACCGTGACGCGAAGAAGCCGTTCCCCTTCGGAACTGGTGGAATCGTCTCCCGGGATGGTGAAAAGCAGTTCTTGTCACGCGCGTCTCTCCCGACCATCTCCTCCACGCATTGCCGGAAAGTCATCGGGCTCAAGGACCAGAAGTAGAAGTGTACGAAAAAGCCGCTCCAGCGGTGAACTTTCTTCTCCCAAAAAGCATGGTGTAGCACTAGGCAAAGAAAGCGAACACTCAAATCTAAAGAGCGCAAGATACCAAAGGAAGATGGAAGGTGCTAATAAGACAGAGCGGGGACGACGCAGTATCATTGACGTTGATGATGAAGATCATTCTTATCCCCTTTCCCAACGAAAAACCAGGTCTTTGAGCCCGAAGTATGGTCTCTACAAGATTGACCGAAGTGAATCCCCCTCTACTCCAGTCCGCTCCAACAGCTTACGTAATCTCCTTGTGGACAATGTGAAGCCGCCATCTATGAGCCTACTAGACCGTCATTCCTATCATGCTTCTGACTCTAGATGCTCCCTCTCGGCTACCCCCATGGCTCTGCCGTATCAAGTGGAAAATTCGGATTCTATCCCCCAGCAAGACGCGCCCAAGACCCCTCGACGCCCCTGGAACATTCTTTCGCTGGGAAAACACTCCAACCACCCAGAGGAAAAACCTTCCATTAATGTCGTTACACCAGGTACGACACCTGCCAGGAAAGTGCGTTCATTGAATGAGTTCATCGAGGCTGGGGGGAACGGAATCCGATCCAGTGTCACGGGAGGTGGGATGAAGAAAAGTACTTCTTTTGGCACTCGTAGTCTATTCGGTCAGCATTCCAATCACAGGAACAATGACGATGAACAGTCTATCCGATCTGCCAAGAGTGCAGCGACATTGGGAAACATCATGCTTCGTGGATCACGCAATAGCACCAGCACCTCATCGAACTCGGGACCTTCGCTACGTCAAAGCTTGATGGGTGATCTTGGGCTAGTACTCAGCCGAAGCAATCACAAACGGGACGGCCTCCTCGGCGATAGTAGCAACCACTCACGCATGAGTGCGGGAGGCCTCGGGGGCAAACTGAGCTCACTAGTTACAGGCAACAAGGTGACAGCTTTTCCCCTCGACGACGATGGAGACGATGACATTTCCAGTCTCATACATAACGAAAAGGAGGGGAGATATCAAACTGAGACTATCCTATCTAGTACCCAGACGCTTCACAACCGAAACAGTCCCAACCCAACCATCTTGCTACCCACTCGGCGATCCAGCACCGATCTTCAACGGCAAGATGGAAGTGCGATTCGACCGATTCTCCGAATCTCTTCGAAAGCCCAGCTAGGAAGCAACAATTCCCTTCATCAGCTGACAAAGCGATCTTCACACGAAAGCCTTACGTCAGCCATGAAAAACGATGCCTGGGAACTTTCATCGTCCAGCAAGCAACAGAATGCTACATTCACCTTCAATGAAGGCTTCAAGTCCCTTAGTGGTAGCAAGGGAGGAGGCAATATGTCACGCTCGAAACCGTCCTCGCTGGGCAATCTCGTGTCGGCGATGAAGAACGATGACTGGGGACAGCAATCATCCGAGCACAAACAGAATGTTGCTTTTTCCAAATACAACAGCGACGACGATAGTTTCAGGAAAAACAACGACGCACTTCTCAAGCTTTCACAACGGTCACTTCTGGGGAATAGAAGTGCCCATGGCACTAGGAAGTCGTCCTCGTTTGGTGATCTGATGTCAGCTTCTTCCAAGAACGATGACTGGAGTAAATCATCATCATCATCCAACAACAAACAACAGCAACAACAAAATGCTACTTTCATCAACAAGGCAGGCATCCAGAAGGCAATCGATGCATCTCGAAATCCGGAGCGACGCCGTGAGGAGATCCGTAACGCTCTCTTGAGTTGCTTGGACGATGAGCAAGACAAGGACTTTCTGAATTTTTTGAAGGGGGCACCACCGAAGCCTCGATTGGATTTGACTGGTCGTTTCAGTAGTCAATAATATAGGGGGATTGTTATTTATAGCACCACGCACTCTTTTTCAACTTGATATGATCAATCTTTAGTCTTTATATGTAGTAGTTTGATCAGAAACGAAATGGCAGATCATTTCGGCGAGAGATTCGTCATTCTTGCTGCTCCTCTACTACTTAGTAGTAGTAGATGATGACGATGATGATTATCTATGGTCAGCTACTTTCACGGAGGTCCGTTGCAATGGGAGTCGTGGACTAGGTTTTTTTCTTCTTCCTCTTCGGCGCTCTCTACAAACTAGTAGAGAGATGAAATGCGACTACACAATATGTAGTAGTAGAGGACTACGGGAAGGCAGTCGCGAATGAACAAATCCCGCAGAGAGGAAGACCTACAGTAGTAGGACATCTAACCTGAAATGCGCGCATCATGCGATTTGTTCATCTTCTAAAGGGGTTAACTCGCTTACTGCGCCCTTTCGCAAAATTCATCAGGACCCCTCATCCAAAGAAAATGGCGCGAAACAATGCGATGACGAAGCAAGCCGATCTGACGATGGGAAGACTCCGAACAAAAGATATCATTGGAGCCGTTCAAACATGGGCAAGGCACAAAATGAAACTCACAATAAGCCAATCGAGTCGTCCAAAGTGAAACAGTATACCTATCCTTCATATCCATCTCTTCCTATTACTCGTAGCAGCATATTCAACTCCTAGCAATCATCATGGCGATCAAAGAGATTAAGCAAGACGAAAAGAAGCAGCACTTTGATGATATTTACGTCGAGGCCACGCCGGTTCCGTACAAGATCCGGATCCTCGATGCTTTGGAGTACATCTCCGATAACTTCAACAAGGAGATGTTTGATGCCCACATTTTGCCTTGGGCGGAGAAACAAAGTGATACACTCCAGTTTGTGGATCTCGCGTCCTGCTTTGGAAATACCACCATGGCTACCATCTACGGCATGTCCTACGACGAGATTCGAGAGAATTGGAAGGACGAAGTCTCGTGCATGAGCATCCAGGGAAAACGAAGGATACCATGTGAAGTCACCGCTGCTGACATTAGTGGCCCAGCCAT
The DNA here is from genome assembly GCA_956465555.1 of Nitzschia sp. pyKryTriq1. Classification (NCBI taxonomy): domain Eukaryota; phylum Bacillariophyta; class Bacillariophyceae; order Bacillariales; family Bacillariaceae; genus Nitzschia; species Nitzschia sp. pyKryTriq1. Next base: position 155,787 of record OY101117.1, read on the forward strand.
GGCGTATGGCGAAAAGGTAGGATTGTACGATCAAGCCATTACTGCGGATCTCAACGCGAGATCGACGGATGCCTACCAGCAAGTTGTGAAAGCCATGGCCGCTGCCGACATGATGTTGTCGACTGCGGCTCTAGTCTACCTCGATCTAGAATCGATTGAAGAATTGATTTCGGCCTTTGCGACTTCCGAAAAGAAGGAAGGATATGTCCTAGTCAACTTTTTGAATCCCTTTGGATTGGAAAAGGCCGACAAAACCAAGCAGATCCTCTTGAAGCATCTTGAGTTTGTGGGAAGCCGAGCGACTCGCCACCGACGCATGTCCGAGTTGGAACAATCCAATTATCCCGGAGAGACTTGGGCTCTGTTGGAGCTCTGGGTTTTGAAGCGTCGCGGCGTATAAGTCTTCTCTTGCTAGCCTTCTTTCACCGTTCTTGTTGCTTAATTCGTCCAGGATTAATCATATTTGAGACGTCGCTGATTGTTCCGCGATGGGGTGAAACGATCATCCTCGCAGCTAGATACAATAGTACCTTACATTAGTCGACTTGACTCTTTATTTTACAGTGTGCTATCTAATATCTGGTGCGTTTAGCGAGCGGTACCATTTTATTAGCTAGTACTGCATATTGATGATGAGGAGATTATGAAAGTAGATACTGCCGTCATCGGCATCTAGCAATCAAAGTCCTCCAACTCTCGAGCAAGAAGGATCGCCAAGGTCTCTGCATGGGATATCTGTTTGTTGTTTCCGCCGCCGCGTCTCGGAGCGGAAGAACAAGGTGTTCGGATGGTCGTGAGGAGACTATTCAATGAACCTGATGGTCTTAACAGCATGCCACCTCGTCGACTTGTGCTGCTATTAGTTTCTTTCGTTCCCAACAACAATGCTCGTCGATCGAGCTTCTTACTTGACGAAGTTGTATCGCTCGAACCGAAGAGGAATTCAGCGTTCTTGAGACTTCCCAATGAGGACGACGAAGACGCCGAGCAAGAGTTTCGGGAATGCACTCTTGCAAGACGGCGACCAAGCAGGCTATCAGAGCTACCTGCTGCATCTTGGAGATCGGGATTGCTCCTTCGAGCCAACATGTTTCTGGCACTTCCCATGAGACCCCCACCCCGTCCTACTATAGATCTTTGGTGGTGATCATGGTCGCTCGCATCGAGAGTGATCGATGAAGAGCTTGAATCAAAGGTTGCGTTTCGGAACGACATGATAGTCTTAAAATGACGCGTTGCTGCAAACACTATCTGTATACGGATGGAACTAGTCAATCGATTTGATGTTCGATCGACTATGGATGCTTTTTCAAAATTGGGAGCTACTATTTCCGCAGCATTATTTTTTTCGGCGATTCTTCCCAGCCGCTACTCTCTAGCTTCTTTGTACTACTAATATTCGATTCTACGCTGCTTTTGTTCTAATACTACTAGTTAGCAGTACTCTACGAATACAGCGAATTCGGAATAAAAGAGAGAACTGGCTCTTGATTTTGCCGTGGTTTAAATATATCCCGCAGTTGAAGGAGGAAGGTAACATACAGGTAGGAAGTGCTTTGATGCGTCACGCACGCACGAAAACGAAAAAAGCCGAGGCGAGGCAAGAACGCGATCAAGAGGCGAGCGGCGGGAGCACTCTACTCTACTCTAGATTAGTAGAGAGCTACAGTAGCTAGTAGAGAAGAATGCAACACATCATATCACTTAGCCATCACTTGGGCTGATCGTCTCTATCTGCAGATGTGATGATGCCGCCGTAATGGGTGAAAAGAGTGGCGGACTACTGTCGCTCCGGCGCGAGGATTTCCCCTCGGCCGTCAAGGCAGATACTACTAAACAGACAGTGCGATTTTTCCGATGCGTTGGGAGTTATCATACTCTTTATATAGTACTGTGACTCTAGTAGTAGCTCTAGAGTAGTGTCTACTACCGGTAGTAGTCTACTAGTAGGTAGGGGATATTTCTGGAAGGTACAAAAGTAACACACCACTTCTTGAGTACTAGTATTTGTTTAGTGCACCAATCGTAGCACGGTTGGCCAGTCTCCCTTTCAAAAAATATGATAATGTCTAAATTTCACATATCGAAGTTCTCAAATTCATGGGCAAGAAGGATCGCCAAGGTCTCTTCATGAGAAATCTCCAGAGTTCTTCTGCTGGAAAGCTTGCTTTTGTTGTTGCGATTCGGTGTTCCTCGATCGCCCAAGTCACCACGTGAGCTGGATAGTTTTAGCAGTCCACCAAGGTTACTCAAGTTTCTGTTGGAGCTACTTCCAGCACCAGATCCCTTGGTTCCAAGAAGCAACGCCCGCCGATCCAAGGGTCTGTTCTTCGTGGTCGTGCCGTCCATCGAGCCAAATTCAGCATTCTTGAGACTTCTCAACGAGCCGGAACTACGGGACAAAATTTTCCCCGGTCGTCGACCCGTCAAACTATCCATGCTTCCATTACTGTGCATCTCGTCACGAAGGCTGGGATTGCTTCTTCCTCGCGCCATTAAATTTCGGGCACTTCCCAAGAGGCCCCTGCTGCTGCTGCTTCTGGAACCACTTCTCGAAAGGCTTGGTCGGGCATACTCTCGAATAACCAGGTTGTCGTCACGATCGAAGTCGAAGTTTAGGGATGAAGAGCTTGAATGGAAGGTTTCGCGTTGATACATGATGATGTTCGATGTGATGATATTATAATTTGATATCGCCGATTTGGTTTCCACCAGTTGTGATTTATGTGCCGGATGTGGTGCTATCTCTACTACTAGAGTACGAGTAATAGTAGCATAATATGATCTGCATCCAACAACAACTTTTATTCCGCGAGTATCATTCCCGCTTTTTGATACTCTTACGTGCTTGCGTGCGTGTAAGGATTTTTGGTTTCGCACACGAAGCACGAATTAGCAGAAAGGAGATTGAATTCTCCGCAGAGACACATCTGCCCCAACGTGAACTGCAAGGACTAATGCCAGTAAAGTACCCTGGTAGTACGCTCGTAGCGTACTTGTGCCAGGTGCTGTAGTTGGTTCCCAGAGCACATCTTTTTCTGGATTGGAGGACAACTTCCGTTCTCGAAGAGCAGTATTTAGTTGATCTCGCTCCCTCTGCTGCATGTTCATGAGTTATCGCGGTATGGTGTGGGGAACATGAGGTTGGTACTGTAACCACCTTCGACGAGTGGTGTTTCGATGTTGAAATTGCTACAAATTCTACATGAATTCTACAGTCAGTCCCGGAAGAATATCATGACAATCAAGCACCGATGAAGATCAAAATCATCACACACGCAAAACAAAATCAACTAGTAGTTTTACTAAAAGCTCACAGCGCTAGAAAGCGATCAATTAGCAAAGCCTTTGACTTTTGCTTTATTACGTCCTGCAACTGTGCGGGCTGCTGTAGGTACTACTAGTACCGGTACCGGTACCGGTAGTCCCTTCGTAGTACCGGTAGTAGTACAGTCGTCAGTAGCCTGCTGTAGCTTTCAGTCAATCGAATGGTTCCAACGGTTCCAATAACGCAGGGCGTCTTGCCTTCGCCTCCGCACACACATCACTCGGTCCGGCGATCAGAACCCCGCGGATCCAATGAAATCATTTCCTCCTGCTGACGTCTGAAGAAATGCGAAAAATCCGTTACTTTGTTGCATGCATGCGCCTGCGCTCGCCACCTGCTTCGGCTATCTTGCTTCTGAACCGCCCATGCATCACACGGACACAACAACAACATAATCATCGCGATCCTCCTCGCGCTCTTGTCGAAATCCGAGAACAATTTTTTTTTTAGTAACCCATCCATCACATCATACAGTACTCGTACACAGCATCGCATATCCATCCAGCCAACTATCATATCTTTACTTGTACAGCACAGCAACACCTCCTGTAGTTCTATTTTGAGAGTCGTCTGCTTACAGTATTTTAATTGGCACGCTTGTGCTGAAGAGAAGAATCCATAATTCCACACAATACGATAAGTACAAGCACAAGGACAAGTATACAATCATGTCCGAATCATCATCGTCGTCGGGGTCGTCGTTGCCGTGGTCTCTGTTGCTGCTACTGCAGCTTGCGCTTATGGTGCCTCAAGGATCATCCTTTACCATGCCTCAACAACCTATAAGCACCAGTACACGTGGTAGTATTAGTCATCGCTTCTTCTTGGATCGATCAGTCATCATGCTGTCGGCGAAACAAAGAGAGACACGAGGCACGGAAGCAGTCGACTTTTCGGACATGCCCCTGCTGATGGGTCAGGTGGTCAACTCAGCATATGTTGACGACGAAACAGGCGAAAGCAGTGGATATCTCTTGACCGAGCTCTTGCCGGTCGCATCGGCCAAAAAATGTCAAATCTATCAAGCCTTTCGCACTGATACTCCTCCCGAGAAAATGTCTCCCGAACATCCCTTTTTCAATCCTCTCGTTTGTAAATTGTCTGCCAACTTGCAAGGGATGGAATGGGAATCGGAAGCCTATCGGTTGTTGGATGAACGGTTGGATCCAGTCGAACGTCAAGCCTTTGTGGAAGTGTACGATGCGATTCCGGCCACGGACAGGACCCAAAATCGTGCGGGTCTCATCATGGAAAAGGGATTGGAGAATTTACGATTTCAAATTCGCAACAAGGGAGCGTATCGGGGTGAAACCTTGCGACAAGCGATGCAAACGGTCATTTTCATTGTTCATATCTTGCATTCCCATGGACTGGTCTGGACGGAACTCAAGGCGGAGAACTTTGTCATGACCAATACAACGCTGAACACTCATACCGCAGCAGCTGCTGGAAAGGAGGAGGAAGAGAGCATGTTCTTTTTTGGCATCAAGGGGATTGACCTCGAGTCGGTCATTCCCGCGCATGATTGGTTACGAGTCTATACTGCGGAAGCTTGTCCTCCCGAGTTTCCCGTGGATGAATTGTACCGTTCCTTGCCACGAATGAGAGTCGATCCTTCCTTTGACATGTGGGGCCTGGGTTTGGTCTTGTACGAAATGGCGACCGGCAAGCCCTTTTATGCGGCCGGCCTTACGGATCTGGAATATATTACCAATCAGCTCCGATACCCCGAAGCCGCGTTGAAACGTGCCAATGCCAAATTGTTGGGAGTTCCGCCCCAACCCCGCAAACTGATTCAACGATGTATGAGTTTGGATCCGGCCGATCGTCCTTCCTGTCTGGAGTTGTTGCAAGATCCCTACTTTCAATTGGGCCAATCGATATTGTTGTCCAAGAACAACAAATCGACTACAGCATGATGACCATCAACGAAGGAAAGAACCAACAAACAAACAAATCAATAAATAATACAGACAAATACTGAAAATGAGCAATGCAAAGCTGCATATTGTGTGAGTCGATCACGATGTCAGTCGGTAAGTCGTAAAGAGCAGGAGATAAGAAACGATCGGGAGACGACAAGGATGCGTTTTAAGAATGATATACCACTAGTATGGGGTTACTATACTATACTATACTATACTATACTCAATGTTAGTACTACGTACGTAACATGAATAAATCAGTCGAGCGCGGAGGATTTATCCTCTGTCGGTGGTTGAGAGAGTGCTTCTTGTCACGACGTAGTAGCCTCCAGATTTCTTCTTTACGGTACTAGCAGCCGACTGGAAAACAAGAAGCAGACGAAGAAGTACAAAAACTACTATACCCGTAGTACTAACTGGTCGTAGTACTACTCGTCCTAACACTCTGCTCTTTCTTCTTGGTGGTAGTAACGAGGAGACGACATGGTGCAACAAGTATGTTAGTAGTAGTAGTACTAGTGCTTTATTTGAGTTTCGAGAAGAGATTCAAGACACGACGAATTCCTTATCCATCGAAAACCCAGTCCAATGCCTCGTGGTATGACGATGGGGACTATACAGAGTTCAAAAAAGACTGCGTTCAAACGGCCGGTCTTGCTGATCGGTTAGGCAAACGCTATGTGGAAGCCTCGGGGAAATTCACTTGCTGGGGACTGGAAGCGTTGACAATTGTCGAGGACGAAGTGGACGAGAAGAATCGCCGAAGAAATCAAGCACTGAATTTGGTATTGGATGAACAAGAACGCCAATCGAAAGTCGGTAGTAAAAACCGCAGCAGTCCCTCCAAGATGCGGGCGGTGGTCAAACCAGTGAGCTCCAAGAGTGCCAAAGAAGCTCGAGCACGGGGTCGCCAGTACGCCAGAGATGAGACGCTCAAATCCTACTACTTGAGGACGGGAATCGAGATTGATGATTCTAGTACTAATATTATTGCTCGCAATGAGGAAAAGGTGATCATCTTCAGAGGACCAGAGGACAAAAGGATCAACGTGTTGAGCAGACAGAGCTTCATTGCAAAGGAAAGTCAGTGCTTCCGAAGAACAAGCGCTACGACTAGTAGTAGTAGAAATGCCGATAAAGCTGCGAAGCGGCATCGAAGGAAGTAGATAGTTGATTCGGTATTGGATGAACAAGAGCGGCAATGGAAACAAGTCGGTAAAGAAGGCGACAGTCGCTGCAAAACGATCCCCAGCTCCAAGAGCGGGGCCAGGGAAACACGAGCACGAGGTCGTCAGTACGCCAGAGCCACCACGACGCTCAAATCATACAAGTTGAACAAGCAGGTAGTAATCGAGAATGATGATGATCCCAGTAGTATTTTTGCTCGCAAGGAGGAAGAGGAGATCGTTAAAGGACGACCAGGGGACGACAAGATCAACTTGTTAAGACATAGCTTTCCAAAGAAAACTCCGAGAAGCTTCCGAAGAAGAATCGCCGCCGCTGCTCCTCCTCCCGCCAAACAGCAAGTCGTCGCAGGTATGGCATAAAATCGTGAATGCATAGTTTATTGATTGACTGCTTCCAAGAACAATTAGGTTGTACTAATGGTAAAACTAGTAGTACTCTGTATCATTCGTATTGTTATTAGTAATAGTATTATTCCAAATCAGATGCTTGTGTTCCGAGTTTCCGTCGGTTCTTAATCGGCGTTCTTCCTGGTATCCTTCTTCCTACTAGTAGTATAAGGTCCTTGTTGTTGTTGTTGTTGTGGCAATTGTTGAACATGATGTTCGAGTTGTCGTTGTTGTTGTTGTTAACTCGTCCAATAGTTCCTCTAATAGTACGTCGCGTCTCGTTCTGGTGCAGTACACAACGAGAACAACAGAGTCACGCATAGATGTAGTCGTGCATAGTAGTACAGTACGTAGTACTGTAGGCTGAAATGAAAGTCTAATCGAATCAGAGAGTCATTTCGGGGATAGTTAATTCTCCGGCGAATGTTTCGATTTAATAAACGGCACATAAAATATAAAATCACCCTTCTTTCAATCTTTCGGGACAACTCCGAGCGAGAGCGAAGAACAACATTCGCCTCGTCTTTTCTGTACTCTATCTACTTATTAGGTAAAGGCAGGAGGATATAATATACCGGTACTATCATTCTCATAGCGCTAACTGCCGCCAATTGAAATCACGACCCCAAATAATAATAATTCTCTACTACTCTACTAGTAGAGTAGCGGTACTACGGGGCTTATGGTAGGAGTAGTACTACCACATCATAGATCTCGTCTCACAAAATCCCAAGCTCAGTTTCCACAAAATCAAACACTAACTAAATTCAAGATACTTACTACATTCAAGATGAAACTCAAATCACTTCTTGAGATGAAATTCAATGCATCATGTTCGAATCTCTCATTTGATCATGCTGAGGGTGCTGAGCGGACAGCAGCTAGTAGAAACTCCACCGGTCATTCCAACATGTCGTCCTTGTCCTACTACTTCAGCAGCGTCAGCAGCAAGACAACTGCTACTGAGACCACGACGACGACGACGACGACGACGACGACGACGACGACGACGACGACGACGATCAAGAAGAGTGTGAGTTTCGAGAAGAGATTCAAGACACGACGAATTCCTTACCCATCGAAAGCCCAGGTCGTCAATGCCTCGTGGTATGACGATGGGGACTATACAGAGTTCAAAAAAGACTGCTTTCAAATGGCCGGTCTTGCTGATCGGCTAGGCAAACGCAATGTGGAAGCCTCGGGGAAATTCACTTGCTGGGGACTTGAAGCGTTGACAAGTGCCCCCGAGGACGAAGTGGACGAGAAGAATCGTCGAAGAAATCAAGCACTCAATTTGGTATTGAATGAACAAGAACGGCAATGGAAAGTCGGTAAAGACAGTCCCTCCAAGATTCGAGCGGTGGTCAAGCCGGTAAGCTCCAAGAGTGCCAAAGAAGCACAAGCACGGGGTCGCAAGTACGCCAGGGACAAGACGCTCAAATCCTACTTGAACAAGGAAACTGAAAATGATGATTCTACTACTTTTACTACTATCAGTCATGCTCCTCGCAAGGAAGAGGAGGAGGTGAAGTTCTTCAAACAACAAGAAGGACGAGGAACAGCACCACCACCACCTGCAGGGAGGGACGAACAAAAGATGAACTTGCTGTTGTTGAGACAGAGCCTTGCCAAGAAACTTCCGAGCTTCCGAAGAAGAACAACAAACGCTGCTGCTGCTGCTACTACTGCTCTTCCCGCAAAACAACAGGTTGTGGCAGGCATGGCATGATAAAGCAATAGTAGTACATCATAATAAAATAAACAAATAGTAGACCAATATAGTATTGGATAGACGACGACTCCTTTCGACTAGTAGTACTACTAGTAGTAGAGTGGAAAAGAATACTACTGTAGTAGTACTCGTAGTAGTATATGCCAATACAAATAATGCCTCGTGCTGGTACTACTAATCTAGAGTCTTCGAGTCAGGAAAGTAGTAACAACATATTACATACTCCTGTAATATTAGGTTGTACTAATATTAGTACTAGCTAGTAGTACTCTATATCATTCGTATTAGTATTAGTATTGGTATTGGTATTAGTATTGGTATTAGTTTATTTGTTACTCCAAATTAGAGGATTGTGTTCCTAGTTTCCGTCGGTTCGTATTATGGGACGTTCCTCCTCCTCCTCCTCCTGGTCTTCTTCTTCGTCCTTTATAAGGTCCTTGTTGTAGCAATTGTTGAACATGATGTTCGAGTTGTTGTCGATAAAAGAGTGCCGCTTTGGTTTTATATCTCATACTCGCAACATTCTCGGCATTGAGTTGCGGCGATTGAAATTCGACGCATTCTCTTCCCAAGGCATGACGTTGAAAAAAGGCGCTCAATTGACGGTTCCCCCCCTCGAGCATCTTGACGACCTCATCGTACCGCCAATGATCCATCGTGACGCTCCGTACCGTACTCACATTGACGCCCAAACTGCGATGACTTCCCGCACATTGCAAACAGACCATGGCACCGTAACTGACGGCGGCCCATTCCGGATTTTGTTTGCTACAATCCAAACATCGAGAATTTCCTTCCATTTGCAAAAGGACGGCCCGACAAGCTACCGGAAAGGATTGTGCTGTTGCTGATATTGCTGTTGCTGATATTGCTGTTGCTGATATTGCTGTTGCTGCTGCTGCTGCTGCTGCTGCTGATGTCGGCGTACTTGTACTTGTACTTGTAGTCGATAATGCTAGTAGGGATGATGATGATGGCGCGGATGATGATGCTGCTGCAGATGATGATGATGCTTGATATAGCTCCTCGAGTTCGGCTTCGGCAATGTGGGAAATCCCTAGTATAGTGTCGGCGGAAGAAGGAGACGTCATGACAACATGACATGAAAGACGTTGTTGCTGCTGCGGCTTTTGCTTTTGTGGCGTGGATGAGAATTCTGGGGAGGATTGGCCACGAAGCATACTGTTCGTACTGCTGCTGCTGGTGGTAGCGTCTTTCTCTGCTGCTTCTGCTTCTGCTGCGGCTGCTGCTGCTTCCGATGAGGGACGTACTTCTGGTGTCATCATTGAATTTGGATTTGGATTTGGATTTGTGAAATATTATATTACTGAAATTGCGTCGGTTTTCTTCTTGCTCGGTGAAGAACCAGCACGAAAGTCCTGAACTTTTGGTTCGTTTCCACTTCAACAACGACAACTTATGATTAATAAATACGATTGAGAGTAATAGTGTAATCAAGAAAGATCGAGGCGTAGAAACAGGTAAGTAAGAAAGTAAGTAAGTAAGAAAGTGGACCAAGAAGCAACGAGCTAGCTATTTTGACACTTGACACCTGACACTTCACTCCCGCACTTTGAGTTTGCAACTACTACTTATATATTTCTCCATATGACTGACTCCTCTGCTTTTCACCAGGCTCTTTCAATCCACAAGAACAGCAACAACAGCAGCAACAACAGCAGCAACAACAGCAGCAACAGCAACATACCCTTTTGAAAAAAGAGGAATCGAAAGGGCCATCCGAGATACCGGTTTATGCGAGCCCTCTCTCCACAACCAACCAACTAACCAACTATTGTCAAAGAGCAGAAAATAATACACACACACACTCAAAGAATCATCATCGTGTGTGTTGGAGCGCATCGCGCTTCATTTTCGCTCGCCTCCTCATCGCATCGCATCGTCGTGTCAAATAATTTTTTCGCACTTTGTATCGTAGACGGCGGCTGGTGAGGTGAGAGAGCGCGATGATAGACCTCGTGTAATACTGCTGCTAAGGTACCGGTAGAGTACCAGTACTGTACTGTACCGCCGGCCAGCCTTTTAATATCTCAGATCATCATTCACGAATATGTTCATTGATGAATCGTGATTGGATTGATTCGATTAGACGATAGCTACTACTACGAGTACTCCCGTCGGTAGACTACAGTAGTATAAGAGATGATGATTCTTAGTACTACTACTACTAGTAGTACTACAATACTACTACCTTCTTTACACTTTACATACTACTACTACTACTACTACTACTCAAAAACAACAAGAACAAGAACTACTATAGCTACTAGCTAGTACTACAACAATACAGTAGTACTCCGAGTAGTAATGTAGTACTATTATCTATTATACTACTACTACTACTACTACTACATGGAGTATCCTCGTTTGCTCAACCGCTGCTTTCGCCTGGCTGCGCGGCGCTCTTGTTCCGTCAGGATGGTGGTGGTGGTGGTGGTAGTAGTAGTAGAGGACTTGTTGTTGTTGTTGTTGTTGTTCTTATCGCCGAGCACCAACACGTTGGTTCTTGCATGTTTGGGTTGTTGTTCCGCACCAGGAAAAGTACAAGCAAAAGTAGTCATAGTAGTAGTAGCAGTAGCAGTAGTAGTAGTGAGGACACTACCAGGTTGTTGTTGTTGTTGTTGTTGTTGTTTGCGGTGGTGATCGGCCTGCTGCTGGGCTTCGTCATCATCGTCGTCGTCATCATCATCACTGGCCCATTCATCGACGTGAAAATTCATAATCGTATCATGTACTATCTCTCTGCGGTCATGACAAGTCTTGGCTCGTCGGCAGCAAAGAGAATGATCGTCCAGGAGCAGTCCTCGTCCTGATTTGCTTTTGTTCTTATTGTTGTTGTCCATTGTTGTTCGACGAGATGCAGCGGTAGTAATACTAGTACCTCTAGTACTACTAGTAGTATCACCACCCATGTCAGAATGTGCGGACTTGGAAAGGAAATCACCACCACCAAAACGTTTCTTTTGTTTTCGAGCAGGGGTTTTCCAATGAATCGCCTCAAAACTCAAAAAACTATCGTGCATAGTACTAGTAGTGTTGGCTGCGCTACAACCAGGGGGCTGATGCTGCTGCTGTTGCTGTTGCTGCTGCTGAGTCTTGTTCCACTGAATCGCTTCAAAACTCATAAAGCTGTCGTTCAGCATACGGGGAGTGCAAGCAGGGGCAATGATCATGACTTCTTGTTGTAATGATTCTTCTTCCTTTTTCCTATTCTCTGGCGTTGGAGATAGAAAAGATGATTCGTGCCAGGCTTGAGTAGTAGTAGTAGTAGTAGTAGTAGCATCGGTGCTACTAGATCTGGTCGACGACGATGGCGGAGGCTTGGGGATAGCACCAGATATGCTTCGTACCGAGTGTGGCTTTATCTCTACGCCTTCGTCGTCTTGAGAATCCGCAACAGCTCTCCCTCCTTTTGGCATTCGACGAATCGAAGAATAGTCCGTGTGCTGTTGTTGCTTCGATGAACAAGAAGACGATACGGAAAAGAAGGCCTCGTCCCGTTCTGGAACGATTGTTATACTATTCGCACGACGAAGTTCGGGCCTTTTGTCTGGTGGTGGCATCACGACGACGTTCAGACAACTATTGCTCTTCGATGATGATGCGGATGACCACCTGTCTTGACTTTTGCAGCGAGAAGAAGAAACACTTCTTCGCCGTTGGTGCTCTTGATCTGGATCCACATGCTGTTCACTTCGAGTAATGGATCGCGCCCTGGGAGTTCTAGTAGTAGTAGTAGTACTGGGAGCAGTTGCAGTGCTGGCTCGTCGTCCTCGTTCTTCCTCGTTTCTCTTCGAGGATGAGGACCCTCGATCTGGAACTTTTGACATACTATTAGCTCGACGAAGTTCGGGTCTACTAGTATTTGGTGCAACACCACCTTGCCCAGTCGTCTTCCTGGACGATCTGTCACGACTTTGGGAGTGGGAAGAAGAGCGTCTTCGTCGACGTTGTTCTTGAGGATCTACTAGTGGATCCTCAACATGATGTCCTTCTGGTTCGCGTGTTCGACCGATGGATGGATCCCTACCAGGGTTAGAAGTACTAGTAGTACTGGATCGCTTCCGGTCCGTGCTAGACGATCTTGGTGCTCGTCTGCCTTCTTTGCTGCTAGACCTAGTACTAGTAGGAGCTCGTGTATCCTTGCTACTTGATCTCCCTGATCTTCCTAAACTGACGCTGGATCTCGTACTGCTGGGTCGACTGGCGTCTTTGCTGCTTGATCTCGTAGACGGTCCTCTGGTGGCAGAACTGCTGCGTCTTCCTTCTCTGCTGCTAGCCCGTCTAGTGGTGGTACTAGAGCTTCTTGTAGAAGTACGGTCCTTGCTGCTGGATCTTTCTGGGCGATCTTCGCGACTGTTGGATCTGTTTTTACTTGATCTTCCCTCCTTGCTTCTCGATCGCATAGAAGAAGTCGGCCGATCTTCTGGCTTTTCTTTCGTGCCCGTGTTGCTGCTTATGGTATCAAGCCGCCGCTCCTCGTCGTCTTTATTAATAGTACTGTTTGATCTTTTCGTTGATCGTCCATCATTGCTGCTGGATCGATGCGGCCTGATATCCTTGCTGCTTGATCTCGGTTTGGCATCCGTACTGTTGGATCGTCGGCGCCCATCTCGACTGCTGGCTCTGCTGCGGCGTCTTTCGTCGCGGCTGCTGGAACGCGGTGCGGCCTCTTTGCTGCTTGTTCGTCCCTGTTCTCCTTTACTACTACCATTAGCAATAGTACCACTCCCTCTACCGTCCGAGCTTCTGCCTCTTCGACCATCTTTACTGGATGATCGCCTGCTGCTACTTCTTCGTTCTATGCTTTTGGATTGAGTGGGGCTTAATTCTTCTCCGCGCCGAGCCGCGTCCTTCTTCTTCTTATCCTCGTCTGTCGACATGACGAGGAGACCTAATAGGCTTGCGGATCCTTGATCGTCGTTTTGTACGACGATCATCTTTGCTATAGTCGAGATGCTTTCAAATATTTTTCTTTGTTTGGAAAGAAATGAACTGAATACTGAATATGTTGTAGTATGGTTTGAATGGTGTTTTGTTGTGCTCGGCGTTCGATGCGATGACCTCTTTCATCAGAATAATATCCAGCCAGATTATTGGCTTTGACGATGAAAAAAGGAGAGAATTTTCATGCGAGTTCGGTTTAGGCGCGAAATGGGAATTATTGGTGGTTACTAGATATAATGTTGGGGCTGTATTATCGTTGGGCCTTTTGAGAGCGTTTTGTGCCTAACTACAAGTACCGACCGTAGACCTATTAGGGTATCCACAAGCAGCACTTCGTACTGCACTGTACTTTACGATCAGTATGCTCGGCGCTTTTACTACTACACCACTGGGTAAATATCTCTGGTGTGTCCGGAAAGGGCTTCATTGTTCATGATCCATAAATGATGATTAAAGCCTGGATTTGAGGCCCCAAGCGAATTCACCGCGCATCGCCATCTGTCGTGTCAATGCTGGCTGGAGGCAGGCTGCTGGAGTAGCCGGCCGGCCGACCAGTCTGATCCCAGAGCTTCAACTACAATACGTAATATGAGTACTACAGGTATGTTCCACGATTCTTCTTCGCGACGACACACAGCGAAAACGAAACATTCCGTATCTTTACATTGGTATTCATTTTATTATAGGAATTATTGGAGCTGGAGCTGGAGTAGCAGTCGAGCCTGCTGGGCAGCTGGTGGATCCAAAGAGTAGAGTAGATTCTGTCCCAAAATCTCCTTGGCCGGTTCCAATCAAACCACCGCCAAAAGGAGCATTGTAGGAAGTTGGCCCCATCACCCCACGAATCGTAAAACTGTGAGACAAGGTCTACAAGAGAGTGCAAAAGCTCCACCCATGCAAAGGTCCTTCACCTTCCGTGTGATTTCGTCAGGTTATCGGTCGAGTTGAAGTTGCAAGATAAACTCGAGGGACTAGACGGGTACGGGTATTTCGGGCGTGGGATTGGGCGTTGGTGGCGGGGTCGGGCTTGGAGTCGGAGCGGGTGTCGGTGGGAGCGTGGGATTGGGCGTTGGTGGCGGGGTCGGGGCAGGTGTTGGCTGGGCAGTTGGAGCCGGCGTTGGGGGTGTTGGAGGAGGAGCCGTTGTGGGCTTGGCAGTGGGTGCCCGTGTAGGAGCCCGTGTAGGAACCGGCGTAGGAGCCCGGGTCGGAGCCCGTGTAGGAACCGGAGTAGGAGCACGTGTAGGAACCGGAGTAGGAGCCCGGGTAGGAGCCCGTGTTGGAACCGGAGTTGGCGCCCGCGTAGGAGCCCGCGTAGGAGCCCGGGTAGGACCCCGTGTAGGAACTGGAGTAGGAGCCCGCGTAGGAGCCCGGGTAGGAACCGGAGTAGGAGCCCGTGTAGGCACAGGGGTAGGAGCCGGAGTAGGAGCCCGTGTAGGAACCGGAGTAGGAGCACGTGTAGGAGCCCGTGTAGGAACCGGCGTAGGAGTAGGAGCCGGCGTAGGAGCCCGCGTAGGAGCCCGTGTAGGAGCCGGTGTAGGAGCCCGTGTAGGAACCTGAGTAGGAGCCGGCGTAGGAGCCCGTGTTGGGGCCACTGTAGGACCCGACATAGGACCCGCCGCTCGTCCACAAATTCCTCCGAATTCGAAGTTGGCCTCGTTTTCAAAATTACCTGTGGCGGATCCTCCGACGGTGGCGCCATTATACGTAGCCGAGAAGGTCGGCCCACCATCGCCAAATGAGTCCAGAAAGCGTAAACGGTAGCGACCGTACGGGAGATTGCGTGTCTCCTTATAAGCCGTGTTTTTGTTTGCGTATTGACCACCAGACTGTACAACCTTCTCCCCGGCGCAGAGGTCTTGAACCTGCCAGGTTGTTTCACCGGGCCAGCTGTCCGTTTTGAAATCAAGAACAAAACTGTTATTTGCAGGACCACAGCTCGAGGTATCATAGACGCATACGCCGTTTTCAACCGACGCTACAGCGCACGTCACTCCGTTATCACAAGCACAAGAGGAACCCGGCTTGCAGGCGCCCAAGTAGATATCTACCACGGCGATAGACGGGCTTGAAGATGTCAGCGAGATAGACTTGACGTCAATGGAGAGCGTCTTGCCGTTCTGGAAGTTGGGAAAAGTGTAAGTACTACCCGAGCTGAGTTTCCCAACTAGGACTGATTTCTCGGTCCCCGTTTGGGTGTGGACAGTCACTTTGTTCTGAACCTCCTGTGTGCCACTGTTGATTCCGGTGGCTAGGTTGAAGCCAACAAAGATGGCATCCGCTACCGTGGGCGATGTCACACGAATGTTGACGTACTTCCCAGCCGTGTTGGCAGATCGATAGTCGGTGAGTCCAATCAGTTGACCATTAAACGCTCCGTCAAGCCCGATATCCAAAGAGATGTGTCGCTCTGAATACCAACCAAGCTGCCAAGCCTTGGCTGGGTTGAAGCACATGTTGGTAGTGTCATCCGAGTATGAATATCCCATCAAGCCTGTCTGATCGCCGTACTCTGTGGATCCATCCCACGCGTGATCAAGGTCCAAGTTGTGACCGATTTCATGGACCTGACCGGACGGATAGTTGCACCATTCATTGTTGAAAACCGAAATGTAATGATCCATATAGGCTTGGATAGTCGAAAGAGGTAGGTGCGAGAAGAAATACTGCGTTAGAAAAAAAAGAAAGAGACGCACTGCTGCGAACAAACATCAAGCAACTCGGCCAACAACTTACCCCAAGCAATAAAGCTATCCGAAGTACCTGCAGGAAGACATATCATCACATGATCGAATTGGCCAGCAAGGGTACCAAATTTAGTTTCGAGAGCAGCAACGACATCATCGCTTACCGCGTCACTGGTCCGACCACCAACATTTGAATTGATGCTCACTTCGTACATGCCGTTGACGATGCTCGTTCCTGTAGCCGGTTGCATGAGCGTATCTCCAAAAGAGCAGCTAGCATATCTTTCCTTGAGGTTCGATATGTCGCCATTCGTGCCAAAGATATAGTTGGAGATCACACTGGCAGATGATGTAGGGGCGCCGTCAAGTGCAGTGACTCGGACCGCCAGAACCTTGCGTGTACCCAACGCCGACGACAGTCGGCGGACCACGACTCCGCTCTCGTTCTTCTCCTTCTTGGCCTTGTTCTTGTCTCTATCAGCCGGTCCTCGCTTCTCGATGCGTCCAAACTCTAGGTTGGCTCCTTTCGGTACTTTCAACTTTCCGTTGTCGACCGAGCCTCCACCAACCATCAATGTGGTAGTGCCACTGTGGACATGCTTGAGAGCTTGCTCGTCCAATCCTTCCAAGTCGACGAATCTCTTACCGGCATTGGCCACGTCGGACGAGTCCTGAAGCTCGCACTCCCACTTCTCCAAGTGATCGCCATTTGCCAACTGTTTGATCATCTTGACGAGAATGCACTCCTTGTTTTGAGCCAAATGACGGCGGACTTCTTGGGTCTAGTATAGAAGTAGTAGTATGAAGAGGAGCGGGCGTGATCATGTTAGAAGACGAATCATCATATCGGAAGCAAGCGCATTTAGTTCGTTTGAAAGTACATTGTGAGTGCTTACCGCATAGCTCTGCTTTCCCGCCACTGCCGTCGAATAAGACAGCAGAAGGGACGAGAGAAGAAGCAAGGTATTGGTAATAGTATTAGTCGTAGCGAATCTCATGGTACTTCGTCTGCTGACTGCGTTGTTGCGTATATCTTCGAGTGTTCTCGTGTAGTTTGATATTGTCGAATGACTATTGAGTTTCACTTTTTGCTTTTATTGGTGGACTCAAGAAATCGACGATCTTCAAAAATTATGAGCTTTTTTGTTGTTGTTGTTTCGAAACCACTTTTTGGTTTGGTATAATAGTACGGTATAGGAGCCCATAATTCCTTCGATATATATTCAGAGAAAGCTTGAAGGTCGAGGATCATCATACATATATTAGCGGTAATACCGCATACTTTCATCGTGGAATATGGGCCCTACCGATACCAGTATTCTCCCATTCAATAATCTCGCTCGGACTGCTGACGCGAGGCACTTCACGATCAACCAAACGCGGGCTGGTGTGGAGCGAGGTACAATAGCCTATCGATACCAGTATTCTCAGTATTCTCCCATTCAATAATCTCGCTCGGACTGCTGACGCGAGGCACTTCACGATCAACCAAACGCGGGCTGGTGTGGAGCGAGGTACAATAGCCTATCGATACCAGTATTCTCAGTATTCTCCCATTCAATAATCTCGCTCGGACTGCTGACGCGAGGCACTTCACGATCGATGACCTTGCGTTTATTTTGCAACCAAACGCGGGCTGGTGTGGAGCGAGGTTGGAGGGCTGGTGGTACAATAGCTAGTGTTCGCCCTTGTTCTTTCCGCGCTGTCGATAGAAACCTCGGTCTTGGCATCTCATCTCTGTATCTCTCCCTTCCTATCTCTCCCTTCCGATCTCCACGCTTGTATGCACACGGTACCGCTGCATCTCCCTGGTAGCGAACCATCATTCAAACCGCCGGCGGCGGGAAGAGAACCCGATTCTTTCGAACAAAAAGGTTTATATGATGTAGTGATATTTCAAAATACATTTGGATTTGGATTTGGATTGAATTAGTGTAATATTGCTGCTGGAACTGCACAAGTTTTCTTATGACTCCTCGGGAAAGAACCAGCACGAAAGTTCCTGAACGTTTTGTTTGTTTGTTTCGTCCACGCGATTTCCACAACAAATAATTATGATTCTGATTCCGACTGAGAGTAATAGTAAAATCAAGTGTGTGGGTAACCCTGGTACTAATCTAGCCCAAAAGCTGACGTCACACGTAGACTCTGGTACATGCGCTCGTCGACTGACCAAACTATTTTACTAGACTATAATGTCTTTCTATATCCATGAATATCCAACTATGATGAAACTTTCCATATTCAACTTTATTCGTATCCCCATGCTAAGCACAGCCGCGGGCCGAAGTTGTACTCAATGGCCCAGTTTCACAACGAGCATACCAGTCTTGTGAAAATGACTCATTTCTATAGTTTCTGCCTATATCTTCGGCAGAAGACACCAAAAATGCAACAAAATACATAGAAAGTCGTTTCATGTGTATCTTGTCTAAGTACATGTACATTTTTCATATTGGTCCGTCATCGGCTTGATCGTCCACCAAACTCATCTCGTCCACCTCGGCAATCGTCGCCAAATTATCATGCATGGAATCTGCCTCGCAACTATTATCAACGAGCAGAAAATAATACACACACACACACTCAAATAATATTTCAATGGGGAGAAAAGAATCATCGTGTGTGTTGGAGCTCATCGCGCTTCATTTTTGCTCGCCTCCTCATCGCATCCCATCGTGCGGTGCATGATAGCAGGGATCGAACGATATCGATCCGGACGAAACAAAGAAAGTGCCATCGTCATGGTCACTCTCTTGGCTGTTGCTTTCTTGCTGGGCGGATCGGCCGTTAGCCATTTGCGATGACTGGCTGGCGTCCGATCCTCCGGGCGACAATTCAATCTCCGTCTGACCGTCCCCTCAAGCTCGCAAGTGGGATCGCCATCTGTAGTGTCAATGCTGGCTGGAGGCAAGCTGCTGGAGTAGCCGGCCGGCCGACCAGTCTGATCCCAGAGCTTCAAATACGATACGTAATATGAGTACTAGAGGTATGTTCCACGATTCTTCTTCGCGACGACACACAGCGAAAACGAAAACTATCCGTATCTTTTCATTGATATTCATTTTATTATAGGAATTATTGGAGCTGGAGCTGGAGTAGTAGTCGAGCCTGCTGGGCAGCTGGTGGATCCAAAGAGTAGAGTAGATTCTGTCCCAAAATCTCCTTGGCCGGTTCCAATCAAATCACCGCCAAAAGTAACATTGTAGGAAGTTGGCCCCACCACCCCACGAATCGTAAACTGTTGACGAGTATGAGGAAGCGGCTGGTAGATTTCCTCGTGCGACGATAGTCGTATTTTGAGAGGCAGTGGAAAAAGGTCCACCAGAGAGTGCAACAGCTCCATCCATGCAAAGGTCCTTCACCTTCCATGTGATTTCGTCAGGATACACGTCGAGTTGAAGTTGCAAGACAAACTCGAGGGACTAGACGGGTACGGGTTCGGGTATTTCGGGCGTTGGTGGCGGGGTCGGGCTTGGAGTCGGAGCGGGTGTCGGCTCGAGCGTGGGATTGGACGTTGGTGGCGGGGTCGGGGGAGGTGTTGGCTGGGCAGTTGGAGCCGGCGTTGGAGGTGTTGGAGGAGGAGCCGTTGTGGGCTTGGCAGTGGGTGCCCGTGTAGGAGCCCGTGTAGGAACCGGCGTAGGAGCGCGGGTCGGAGCCCGGGTAGGAACCGGAGTAGGAGCCCGGGTAGGAACCGGCGTAGGAGCGCGGGTCGGAGCCCGTGTAGGAACCGGAGTAGTCGGAACCGGAGCCCGTGTAGGAACCGGAGTAGGAGCGCGGGTCGGAGCCCGTGTAGGAACCGGAGTAGGAGCCCGTGTAGGAACCGGAGTAGGAGCCCGGGTCGGAGCCCGTGTAGGAACCGGAGTAGGAGCCCGGGTGGGAGCCCGGGTAGGAACCGGAGTAGGAGCCCGGGTAGGAACCGGAGTAGGAGCCTGGGTCGGAGCTCGTGTAGGAACCGGAGTTGGAGCCCGGGTCGGAGCCCGTGTCGGCACCGGCGTAGGAGCCCTTGTAGGAGCCGGTGTGGGAGCCGGTGTAGGAGCCCGTGTAGGCACAGGGGTAGGAGCACGTGTAGGAGCCCGTGTAGGCACCGGCGTAGGAGCCCGTGTAGGAGCTGGTGTAGGACCCAGCCTAGGACCCGCCGCTCCACAAATTCCTCCGAATTCGAAGTTGGCCTCCTTTCCAAATCTATCTTCGCCGGATCCGACGATGGCGCCACTGTACTTAGCGGAGAAGGAGGTCGGCCCATTGGATCCGCAGCAGAGACCATCGCCAAATGAGTCCAGAAAGCGTAAACGGTAGCGACCGTAGGGGAGAGAGCGTGTCTCCTTATAAGCTGTGTTTTGGTTTGCGTATTGACCACCGGAATGTACAACGTTCTCCCCGGCGCAGAGGTCTTGAATCTGCCAGCTTGTGTCGCTGGGCCAGTTGTCAGTTTTGAAATCAAGAACAAAACTGTTATTGGCAGGACAGCTCGAGGTATCAAAGACGCAAACGCCGTTTGCAACCGACGCAACAGCGCACGTCACTCCGTTATCACAAGCACAAGAGGAACCCGGCTTGCAGTCGCCCAAGTAGATATCCACCTCGGCGACAGGCGGATTTGAAGATGTCGAGATGGACTTGACGTCAATGGAGAGCGTCTTGCCGTTCTGGAAGTTTGCAAACGTGTAGGTACCAACTGAGTTGAGTTTCCCAACTAGATTCGATATCCCGGTCCCAGTTTGGGTGTGGACAGTCACTTCGTTCTGAGACTCCTTTGTGCCACTATTGATTCCGGTGGCCAGGTTGAAGCCAACAAAGATGGCATCCGCTACCGTGGGCGATTTCACACGAATGTTGACATACTTCCCTGCCGTGTTGGCAGATCGATAGTCGGTGAGTCCAATCAGTTGACCCTTAAATGCTCCGCCAGTCCCGATATCCAAGGAGATGCGTTTGTCTTTATACCATCCAAGCTGCCAAGACTTGGCTGGGTTGAAGCACCTGATGGTAGTGTCCTCCAAGTATCCATATCCCATCGAGCCTGTCTCATCGCCGTACCCATCGCCTACATCCGACGAGTGATCAAGGTCCAAGTTGTGACCGATTTCATGGACCTGAATGGACGGATAGTTGCCCCATTCATTGTTGAAAACCGAAAGGTAATGATCCATAGAGGCTTGGATAGTCGAAAGAGGTAGATGCGAGAAGAAATACTGCGTTAGAAGAAAAGAAAGAGACGCACTGCTGCGAACAAACATCAAGCAACTCGGCCAACAACTTACCCCAACCAATAAAGCTATCCGAAGTACCTGCGGGAAGAATTATCATCACATGATCGAATTGGCCAGCAAGGGTACCAAATTTAGTTTCGAGAGCAGCAACGACATCATTTTTTACGGTGCTGCTGTCCCGACCACCAACATTTGTTTCGATGCTCACTTCGTACATGCCGTTGACGATGCTCGTTCCTGTAGCCGGTTGCATGAGCGTATCTCCAAAAGAGCAGCTACCATATCTTTCCTTGAGGTTCGATATGTCGCCATTCGTGCCAAAGATATAGTTGGAGATCTCACTGGCAGATGATGTAGGGGCGCCGTCGGGTGCAGTGACTCGGACCGCCAGAACCTTGCGTGTACCCAACGCCGACGACAGTCGGCGGACCACGACTCCGCTCTCTTCCTTCTCCTTCTCCTTCTTGTCCTTGTTCTTGTCTCTATCAGCCGGTCCTCGCTTCTCGATGTGTCCAAACTCAAGGTTGGCTCCTTTGGGTACTTTCAACTTTCCGTTGTCGACAGAGCCTCCACCAACCATCAATGTGGTAGTGCCACTGTGGACATGCTTGAGAGCTTGCTCGTCCAATCCTTCCAAGTCGACGAATCTCCTACCGGCATTGGCCACGTCGGACGAGTCCTGAAGCTCGCACTCCCACTTCTCCAAGTGATCGCCATTTGCCAACTGTTTGATCATCTTGACGAGAATGCACTCCTTGTTTTGAGCCAAATGACGGCGGACTTCCTCGGTCTAGTAGTAGTATGAAGAGGAGCGGGCGTTATCATGTTAGAAGACGAATCATCATATCGGAAGCAAGCATTTAGTTAGTTTGAAAGTACAGTGTGCGTGCTTACCGCATGGCTCTGCTTTCTCGCCACTGCCGTCGAATAAGACAGCAGAAGGGACGAGAGAAGAAGCAAGGTATTAGTAGTTTTAGCGAATCTCATGGTACTTCTACTGCTGACTGTTGCGTAAATCTGTCTTATTGGCAGGAGGCTTTTTGGCGTGTTCTCGTGGTTTGTTGTGGACGAATTCTTGAGTTTTACTTTTTGGAGTCAAATCGTCGATCTTCAAAATTGTGAGCGGTTACGTTGTGTCATAATTCCTTCAGAGACAACATAAAGTTCGAGGAACAGGCAGGTCATACTTATGCTTTTATCGTGGAATGTGGGCCCTACCACTTTTCTCCAATACCATAATCTCTAACAGGGCCCTTCACAATCGATGGCCTTGCATTTTGCCTTAAAACGCGGTTCGGCACTACAGTAGCACAAAGCCGCTCTACTTCGTCCTTGTTCTTTCGCGAATCTTATCTCCGTATCTCCCCCTTCCTATCTCCCCCTTCCGATGTCCACGCTCATAGCGGTGCATCGTCCCGAGAGGCGCGAATCCGAGGTCATTATTGATATTTCAACATTTATGACAATGGGCTTTCGAAAGGACAAAACATGCATGACGTATTCAACTTGGGCTGTCGGAGAAAAAATGAGACAAGGTGTATTTCAACATTTATAGTTGTTGTTTCGAAACCACTTTTTGGTGATAGGAGCCCATAATTCCTTCGATGTTCACAGAAAGCTTAAAAGGTCATCGAGGAGCATTCATCGTGGAATATGGGCCCTACCGGTACCAGTTTTCTCCCTTTCAATAATCTCGCTCGGACAGCAGACGAGGCACTTCACGATCGATGACCTGCATTTTATTTTGCAACCAAACGCGGGTGTGGAAAGGTTGGGGTGGGGGGCTGCTGGTACAAAAGTGTTCGTCCTTGTTCTTTCCATTTTCGACATATACCTCGGTCTTGGCATCTCATCTCCGCATCTCTCCCTTCCTATCTCCCCCTTCCGATCTCCACGCTCATACCGGTGCAGCTTTTGTAGCGAAGCGTCATTCAACCTGGGAATAAGAGAACCCGATGCTTTCAACCAAAATGAGGCCGGTCATAGTGATATTTCAATATGCTGTGTTATGACAACGGGCTTTCGGTGTCGGAAATCGTGCTGGACAGCTGGCCAGACGTAATGAATCGAATGTGTCGACAGCTCGTGATCGAGTTCCACGTCTCAGTTTGGATACTCGGAACGACATCGATCTGCTAGAGTCTTGGATCGGCGTAACTGAATCTTGGAAGACGGAAGCACGAGTGGATGGAGCTTCCTATGGTTTCCCCCGAATCGATGAGGCACATGTTGCGCATGCAGGACTCCCAGATTGAGCTTCCAGGAAGCTAGCTGGAGTCCTGGACCCAGTCACGGTTTGGTCGTGGAAGTAAGTTGATCTTGTCAACTATTCAGAAGATAGATGCTGAAAAGCTCACAATAAATTAGACGAGAGATTGTCAAACATTCTCTAGAGTGGAACGAGTCCACAGCTAGCTAGCTACGTCTACTACTGTCACACCTACGGAGACCTGCCAGACTACAGTCGTGCTAGTCAAAGGGCAGGAACAGTACGAGGTATTTCAACACGCTTTAAAGCGGTCACGTTGAAGATGACCGATAGTACCCCTGGTTTTCCCGGTGACTCTCTGGTCCGCAATACCGATGGAGAAGTCATCGACATCGAGAACTATCGCAAGATCCTTGGCAAAGCAATGTGGTTCTGTCGCAAGGTCATGCCGGAGTGCGGCAACTCAATTCGAGAGTTGGCATCGAGCAAAGTAAGTTGATCTTGTCAACTATTCAGAAGATAGATGCTGAAAAGCTCACAATAAATTAGACGAGAGATTGTCAAACATTCTCTAGAGTGGAACGAGTCCACAGCTAGCTAGCTACGTCTACTACTGTCACACCTACGGAGACCTGCCAGACTACAGTCGTGCTAGTCAAAGGGCAGGAACAGTACGAGGTATTTCAACATTTCGGAAGGACAGACCGACTTTTTCGAAAAGATGAGGAGAATAGTTCAGGTTTACGAGTATTATTAAAATAGGCGCGCCTGCTCTATTAGCAAAATGTGGTCATTCTGGTCGTGAATCAGACCGTACGCCGTACAGTACGAGCTGGAATCTCCTGAAGGACGATCGGTAATCGGACACCCCTCGTATTAGTGGAGGGCTAAGACGAGAGCTTTGACCTCTCGTGTGCCAATACGTGTGGCGTGCGTCATTTCGCGAATTCATTCTCATCCTCAGTTCCGTCACCGCTGACCTCTCCCTGTTCATCTTCCTGCTCATCTTCCTCCTCGCTGCCAAAGTCGTCCTCCGATCGAAAACGAGACCTTCTCCTCTCGGCACGCTTTTCGTCAAAGTCGAGGGCGAATCGGTCCTGGAGTACCTCTCTTCCCTTGGTGGTGGCCAACAGAACAGATGTGACCATCAGCTGACCGACTCGCTCATCGGCCTGTAAACAGGTAAGTCGAGTAAAGCCATTGGCGGTAATCCATGATAAAATGCGTCCACTACTACCAGTACTGTAGCTAGCTATCTAGGATTTGAGTTTCCTTCGCAGTTTCTGCTTGTTGGGTTGCTCCACCACTACTGGACCTCCACCACTTATCACCGCCTCCAAGGCCTTTGCCGTGTCCAAAGAAGGACGCATCGACTTGGGACGGACATCCCACTCATTATCAAAACTCATGGTGGAGAAGTCCATCATGAGCATTTCTTGCTTTTCAGTTTGAGCGCGCGGGTCTTTCGTGACGGCGTCATTGAGCCCTGCAAAGGTCGTTCCTTCTTCCTCGTCATCGTCGTCATGGTCCTCATGATGGTCATAATTCTTCTTGTCGTCTGAAACTTCCTTCTTCTCTCCTTTGAGTTGACGCCGCGTAGTTCTTGTTGCTGCACTATTACTTCGAACCCGTGGCCGTCGTCGTTCTCCACTGGAAGAGCGGCTGGAACGAGCAGTGCGTCGTCCGTCTAGACTACCACTGCGAGCAATAGGACGACCATCCTCGCCATCCGTTGTTGTTTCCCCATGTTTCTTTTTTCGTCCCCGACTGGACGATCGATTTCGTATCTTTTCCGCAGTCTTGGCGCATCGTTCTTTCAGGGCTTGACTGTCTCTACTCGTACTCCGAGTTTTTGTTCTTGTAGTAGGACCGTGGTCCTCTTTTAGTTCTGGTTGTTGATGGGAAGACCGAGCATGGCGACTCGAACGAAGAGGGTCACTATTGTTGTGCTGCTTCTTAGTGCGATGGTGGTGGGACGAGGAAGACTGGTGGTGATGGTGTTTGGATGCTGTTTCCGTACTGGTAGGGGAGGAGGAGGATGTTGAGAACGGTCCATTATCGGTCGCACTCTTGTGTCGTCGAGGAATAGGACCACCATCAACATCTCCACCACCACGATGTCGGCTAGAACGTAAAGGATCGTCCTGCTTCTTTATTGTTGTTTTTTCCGCACCTCCCCTAGTAGTCAAAGACTCATCATCCACACTCTTGTGCCGTCGAGGAATAGCAGCAGAAGCACCACCCCCATGTCGGCTAGAACGTAAAGGATCCTCCTGCTTCTTTGTTGTTGTTGGTTGCTCCACATCATCTCCTCCTCGTGCTGTCAAAGACTCATCGTCCACACCACTCTTGTGCCGTCCTCGAGGAATGCTGGTCCCACCATGTCGACTAGTAGAACGCAGAGGATCATCGTCAGGAGATCTCGAATTCTTATTACTAGTTGTTTTCGTTCGAGGTGGTGCTTGTTGTTGATGATGTTGAGATTGTTGTTTGGACCGAGGTTCATGAGACGACATGGATAATAACAATGAATTCTTTCTTGTCCCTCCTGATGTTATTGTTGTTGCTGCTGCTGCTGTTGTTGTTCTTCGACTATGAGGCTCATGGGATGACAGGGACAATAAGGAATTGGCCACGATTCTTCGACGAGACAAGAGTTCTTCTTTTTTATTCGGAGCAGCAGCCGCAGCAGCAGCCGTGCTGGTTAGTGTCGTTGTCGTTGTCGATGTACTACTACTTGTTGGCACCATTGTCATTGTCGCTCGACGTTGTGGTTGTGGAGCTTGCGCACCAGCACCATGCCAAGATTGTCCCAAAGTATTATCCCTTTTTTTCTTTGTATTAATATTCGCACGTATTGTCGTCCTACTACCACTAGTAGTAGTAGTAGTAGTAGTAGTAGTAGAAGGATCCTCCTCGTCGTCGTCCTCGGGTGAATTGAGCATGATTTGCAACTTGAGTAGAGGATTACTGGTCGTCGTGGGTTGGCGTGGAATCGCAGTTCGGTCTTGTAAAGTTTCGTCTCTGCTGGTGCTGGAGGATTTGGACGTACTGCTGCTGCCGCCGCCACCGCCGCCGCGAGTAGTAGTAGTAGTAGTAGTGGAAGAAGGACCGTGCCAAGTTCCACCGAGAGAGTCTCTTACTATTTTCCGTCGGTTGATACCATCATTATGAATATTGAGACTTGTCGACGGCGGATGTTTTTTGTTGACTGATGATGGTATCATCAGTTTCAGTTTCATGGCCGTCATTTCCTTTCGCAAATCTTGCGTGTTGACGCTGCTTTCTGCTTTTCGTCGAGCGCTCGTTTCTTGGATCAACTTGTTGGAATCATCATCATGGTCATCATGGTCATCATGGTCATTATGGTCATGGTCATGATAATACTGAGTTCTTGTGGATGATGATGGTACCACTCGCAAGAGCTCCTTTTCGGTAATGTTCGATGGCTTGTGATTAGTAGTAGTAGTAGTAGTAGTGGTAGTGGATGACGGCATGGGTAAAGCTAATATCATTTCGGAAAGGTATAGTGAAAACGGTTGGGTCTCGCGAGGTTGTTCTTTATAGTTTAGTGACTGTGTTCCTGCTGTGATGCGGATATGTTGTGTCGTTGGATGTGTGCGGAGCAAATAATAGACAATCTCGTATGTATTAGTTCGTACGATAGGCGGATTAGCGTTGAAGCAATAGGTTATTGAAGCGGGTGCTTGCTTATTTTTGCGATGCATGCCTAGCTTTCCCGCGTTTTTCATTCTTCCGCCTTCCGTTGATCTCCGGCATCATCGCGTACTGTACTGTGCTTGGGCATATAGACATTTACAGTCATCATCGCAGTCATCATCTCTATTATTATTTCAGAAGCGGCCCAAAAGAATGACTAATTTTTACTTAACACACAATGACAAGGACACTTTTCATGGCGGTACCGGTACACGTACACGTACCGGTACAGAACGTGCTATGTATGTATTATTTTTTGTCAATAAGAATAATTATTATTGTCCTGGATGTGCTCGTTAGTAAGTGTCTTCCCGCCATATTTTTGTGTCCCGGAAGAAGTATGCGCGTGCGGTCGCGGTCGTTCTGAGAATAAAATAATATAATATCTATGATGCATCCCAAGTTTTGTTTTGCTATCTCTACTATTATCTATATCCCAAGTGTACATAGTTGTTGCCGTCCATGGTGCGTCGCCGACAGGTAATAAATAGTAGACTACAGCAATCGACACACGGCGCGTCATAAGGAGAAAGGGGGGGAAGGGAGGCAGGACGAAAGCATGATGGGAACAAACACCATCATGATGCCGCCGTCAGAGGAACCACAACAACGCCAGCAACAGCAACAGCAACAGCATCAGCGTCGTAAAGATTCCAGTCGGTCGCCAGGAGGAGGGACTAAAATAAACATCACGGAACGACGACGAAGAATATCACGATCAAGCTCACGAGAATTATCCCAAAGAGGCTCAATATCAAGATCCTCGTCCAATAGTCGTGGTGGTGGTGGTGGTGGTGGAACACCACGCAGCAAGTCGTCAACTCGCTCCTCGTCTGCTGATGCTCACCCATTCATGTCGAGCGCTACAACGGCTCGCCGATCGAAAAGTCCTCGACGTCGAGCTACATCAGCCTCCAAGTCTCGCAGAAGTCAAAGTTCCGATCGTATTTCCAGACGAAATTCGCCATCCTCGTCCAGAATAATACGACAAGAGGAATATTCCAAAGTAGAAGTATTACGTTTGAATGGAGATGATGATGATGATGGTGATCATGATGAAAATGATGATAGTGATGATTCCTCTGACAGCAGCAGCAGCAGTTGCTCGACAAACAGCAGCTGTAGCAGCAGCAGCAGCAGCAGTAACAACAGCTACATTAGCCTGGATGACGAAAATGACAATGTCCAGCCGCCAGAAAATAGTAATATTCGCACTCCGACCTCCAACAATTCGAGGGCGAGTTCCCGAAGACTGATAAGTCGGCTAGCAACAACAACAACAACAACAACAACACCAACGACCCACCATCATGATACTCCAGGAAGCACAGTATCATCATCATTAGGCAACAACAACAACAACATCAGTAAGAGTTCGTCATCCAACAGGGGAACTCGAAGGAAAATCAAATACGCACCATCGGCATCGGCATCGTCGTCGTCCTCCAACAACAACAAGAACAGCAAAAATAACAACAACAACAACAACAACACTAGCCAAACAACAAAGGAAGAAAAAGAAGATGAAGAAGAAGAAGAAGAAGAAGAAGTATTATTTGAAGTGACAAAGACGGCTTTTGGCAATATTAGTACTTGGGAAATGCGGCAGAAATTTCAACGAGAATTTCCAGGAGAACCGGTTCCTTCCGATGTGATTTTGCGACAATTGTACAAGAGTGACAAAGTGGCAGAATATGAACGTGTCGAACGATACAAAATGGAATTTCCAGGAGAACCGATACCATCGGATGAAGTCTTGAAGAAACTCTACAATAACAATAATATTGCCGCTCCACCACCACCACCACCACCACCACCACCAGCAGCAGCAGCAGCACCACCAGCAGCACCACCAGCAGGACCAGCAACATTACCAACAGCACCATTCGATGTCGCCCTACCTTCTGGCGTTTTATCCTCGATGGATGATGATTCCGAGACTATGGGTGTTGCAATATCCAAGGCACAGCTTATAAAGAGAGAACAGCTGCTAAGTCGTCAACAAAGTGAAAGCAACATGACCTTTGCTACAGAAGCAGGATGGGAGGACTATGGCAAATCTTCCAACAAGCTAGTATTAGCTGGCACCAATACCACAACAGTGACAACTTCCAAGATTCCCATTTCGATTGGCATGGCGGCTCTTACCGAAGGAGAAGAAGAGGAAGAACCCTTAAAGGACGATTCTACAACTGGAGGAGCTACATGGAACATTCCCAAATTTAAAAATTCTCTCCAAGAATTGGAGGATCACGTTCTTGCCAAAAAATCGCCATCAGCAGTCCGGAATACAAAGAAGAAGGCGCCTTCCTCATCTACTAATACCGAGCAATGGGCTCACAGTTTTCATGGATTTCAGGCCGAACCATCGGATGAATGGGATGTCCACGTTCCTCTCAAGCCAGCTTCGTATTCTCGGAAACCATCATCGGATTCGACTTTTTTGAATGAAAGTAAAAAGCCCAAAAGCTCTTCAACGTTGTTCTCGTCGGGGGATCGGTCCTCCTCCTCCCCGTCCAAGAAAAACTCGACCTCGTCCTCCCACGTGAGAAGGGCACTCAAAGGCTCCTCCTCCGGTCATCGAAAAAAGAGCGCATCGGATGGAAGTGATGCCTTGAAACTCTTTCAAGAATCCTTTGGGTCCCTGGAATCGTTTGAATTGGAAAAGTCACCAATAAAAGGAAAGAATAAAAAATCTCCAAAAACAGCATCAACCGGAAAAAGCAAGACGAAAAAATCAAGCTCATCGGGAATCACCAAAATGGAAAAGAAGGACAAATCATCATCGTCCAATAAAAGCAGCAGTAGAGCAGGCACAAGCAGCAAGTCGAAGCGGACGGATAAAAAATCCAAAAAGAAAAAGCGGAGCTCTGCTACTAGTAGCGACGAGGAGGGAGATCTTTCCAATCCGTCTCTTGGTGGTACCATGGAAGACATCCTTCGGAGCCCTACTGCTACTGCTACTGCTACTGCTACTGCTATTACTGGAGGCAAGAAAAGCCCTTCCGTTGACAAATCATGGTGGAATCTAAATGTTGCGGACAAGTCTCCCGGTAACATGTCGCTATCAAGTCCGAGTAAAGCAGCAGCAGACTCGCCTGCCTCATTAGGGAGCAATGCCAGCGGTAAGAAAGTTGAAGCTTGGCGCAAACGAGAAGCTTGGAAGCACGCGTCTCGTACTCGGAGTGCACCCATCAAACCGGCAAACCTTGACTCCTCGATGGACGACTTGGAGCGCTCATTTAGTGGAGACCCGTTTGCCAGCGTTCAGACACCCGAGAGGCCACAACGACGAGGAACCAAGAAATCGCTCAATAATTCCAAGAATCTGGCTCTGGATCTCGATCAAGAAGAATTACAGCGTTCCTTTAGTGGAGATCCCTTTGCTGCAAGTGCTGGAGTGCAGACTCCAGACAAGCCATCCCAACTACGTGGGACCAAAAAGAATCTTGCACTAGTAGTAGTAGACGACAACAAAGGAGACAGAAGCGACACCACTGATCCATTCCAGACGTTGACCAATGAGCGATCGACTCGCCGATTTCAAAGGACGATCGATTCAACGATGACAGCTGCGGATCCAGGACCTCGAGCCCTTCCGGCTCGTTCCCGATCGGCCGATGTTCCAAGCGCGTTCTTTGAAGCCAGTATGGTCCCACCAGAAGAAGCCCCGCTACAAGAGCTGCCACCGCCACCACCACCACCACCTCACGACCCTGCTTTCATCCAACCGTCAAAACGAGATCTAGTGGTATCAGCTGGAGGACGCCGCGGCCGAGGAAAGTCTTTGGATCGTCCTCGCTCGCAGCATCAACGCCAGGCGAATATCCCTGTGGTTGGATGGGATTCTGAAATCCCGGCAATGCTCAAACAACAACAACTTCGGCAGCAAGAAGGCGACGACCATGAGAATGGCATCGATATTACTCTCAACACGGGCCAGGAGCCTCTGAGTCCAATTACGCTGGCTACCAAAAAACCTTTGAATCGGCCAACAATTTCGCGACGAGGACGAGGTCGGAATTAGAAGCTAGAGTAGTGGCTCTAGGTATACTCAGTACGGGTACTATTATCGCACGACTATGATACTGTACTGGATAACTATGACGGGATGATGGTACCTATCACCATGCACTTTCGAGAGTTTACAGAAAATTAGGAGAAATACATTGCTACCAGTAGACGACGACGGAGACGACGACGACGACTCCTCACGACGACTCACTCTTCCCTCTGTATTCAGATAGCCGGGATTTCAGGTTATTGGTCCTCTGTCCTCTTCTCTGCGGGATGTATTCATTCATTCGAGAGACTTTTATTAAAAAATACTGCACTACTTGAGAGACTACTCTAGTAGTACTTCGTAGAGCTACAGTAGTTGGGTTTGGGGTGAGCCAATCGCCAAGTCGGTCCTCAGATCGGCGCGTACGAAACCCCGTATCACTATTTTGTCTGTCATCGGTATTTCCGGTACAACTTTCATTCCGTATTCCGTATTCCGTAATCCGTCTGTCTCCGTCAGTCCGCGGTCCGCGGCGAAGCCCATCTGTGGTCCGGTCGGCGCGGTCTTTTTCTTCTTTCGTTGCCTTTCTCGCGTCAAATTTTTCGGTTTTACGCACATCATACATCATTGCACTATTATTACGCGATGCGCTTGTTCTTTGAACTTTTCTCTCATCTGAGATATATTATGATCTTCGCATTCAAGAACAACAGCATGGCAACAACAACATAGCAGTATACCAGGTACGAACGGAGAGCAATAACAATCATAGGTGCAGCAAGCAAGCAAGTAATCGTATTACGAACAGTACACATTACAAGCATCATGGCGCCAGTGATCAATGAGCAGGATTATCCTGCCAACACTTTCGCGGTGGGCGTCATGATTGCTTGGTTGGTGCCACGTTTGTACATTGATTGGAATCGGACCTTGCTTTTGGTGCGAAAGCATTACTCGAAACAACTACACGTAAAACAAGTAGAAGAAGCGCAAGAGGAGCAACAGTTGCAAATAGTGAATCGCAATGCATTGCTGGGAACTTCCTTTTGGGCCGTAATCCTTGGTGTCTCGAGTTATTTCATGGCAAAATATACCGTAGGAATGGATACACGCATGGTTCTCATTTTGGGAGGATGTTCGCGTATGTTGACTGCCGGAGTTAGCGTTACCGTATCCTTGGAACTGCCGCAATGGTTGGGCGTGTACGATTATCTCAAAGTCATTGTGGTTCCAGACGATGACGACGAAGAAGACGAGAAGGAGAAGAAAACTACTGGCGGGTCCTTTTCCATGCGCACCGCAATGTTTGATTTCCAATGGGCGATTTTGGGACAATTTGCCCGCATCTACTGGATTGTGCAATTGTTCAGTGGTGGCAGCTTTATCAACCCCTGGGGATTGCCAGTCTCTTATACTTTGGGATTGATCGTCGGCATGGGCATGACGTATGTCGTCTACTATGGACGGACCCAACTTTCCGTTCTTCGGCGGCGACGCATGACGTATTTTATCATGCTCTTTCTCAGTGTCATGGGATGTGTCCTATGTGGATTTGGAGCCTTGTTTATTCAAGATGTTTGGAATCCACAAAACGCTCTGAGCTCGCGCACGGGAACATTTTTCTTGGCATTTTTTGTAGCGGCCTTGATTGCCGGTGGGTTGCATTACTTTGCCTGGCGGGGAGCCAAAAAGAAGGAAATGGCAAAACAAGAAAAGATACAAGCCGGAGAAGCCGTACCGGAACCACAGTATGCATCGGAACTCTTTACCCCTCAGACCATGGCCTTGGCCGTCGAAGGTATGGCACAAAATGTCGAAAAAGTGACGCATAAAGTTGAAAAAGTGGCACATAAAGTCGTGGGGTCGATGCATAGCAGTGGTGGTGGTGGTGGTGGTGGAGGTGTCGGAGGCAGCAGGTCGACGACAATGAATGCGGCGGAGCAAAATGGGGAAGCAGTAGCTGTGGATGAAGAAGCTACTTCTGCTACTATTAACGATGAAACGACCAGTACTCCTCCTCTCGAAGAAGAACAAGGAGAGCAACCTGACAAGGAGCAGATGTGTGAAGCGTGCTCTATTACCACCGATCCAGAACAGGAGCCTTCCTTTTCGAGTCTCTGTTTTTCGAAAATGCGCTGTTGCAAGTGCTGCTGTGCTCCCTGTGGTTGGTCCGAACGAGGAACCTTTTCCAAATTGAATACCAAAGGAAAGATAGCTATCTCCGCCAAATGGTTCTTTCGATTTGTCGGGCACGGTCTCTGTATCTATACGACCATTGTCAATGTTGGAGCGACGCAACAAGGGAATTACGCCAAGGAACTCTTGCCTACCGTAGATGATGCTCTTTACAAGGGACAAGACTTTGGACCCGTCTGTGCGTATCTCGAACCGTTTGAAGATAATGTGACACAATCGTTTGACAATGCTCAAGCCGCCTACGATGTCAACTATACCATTGCACATTGTGGAGCGTGTGCTGCTTGCTCGACTTGGCAAAACTTGAGATTGCAATGGACGACTCGCTTCAATCTTGCCATTTTGTCCGAAAAGTGTGCCAAGAAACTCATTTTTGGAGGCTACGAGAAGGCCTTGCAATGTCATGTGGATACGATTGGCTTCGATATCCCGTGCAGTGAGTGTTGGGTGGCAGATGAAGAGTGTGCCATTCAGTATTGCAGTTTCATTCAAATGCAGGCCTGGATCATCAACAATCTGGGAAATTTTGAAGTGGGACCGGATGTCGTCACGGCCGCCATGTGCGAAGAAGCCATTTGTGAATTCGCGTTTGTTCCGTGCAGCGGGGCCAATCGAAGGCGCATGAATATCGTGAGTGATATTTCTCGACCAGGAACACAGCAATGCAGTAAATTGGTTCCCAATGGAAACGAAAAGTGGGATGG
Source organism: Nitzschia sp. pyKryTriq1 (assembly GCA_956465555.1). Taxonomy (NCBI): domain Eukaryota; phylum Bacillariophyta; class Bacillariophyceae; order Bacillariales; family Bacillariaceae; genus Nitzschia; species Nitzschia sp. pyKryTriq1. The sequence continues at coordinate 190,043 of OY101117.1, forward strand.
GCTGTTTGGACCGCCAGATCCGCCCATTGGCAAATGAAATAGTTACTAATAGTAGTAGTTGGGGTGATTTGTAACCGAGAGAAGCCATCTTGGTACGTTCGTCGTATGGGCTCGTTTTAGTTCTCTACTCTAGCAGTAACTAGCTAGTAGAGTAGGATATGTGGTCTCCCTACCCTTTCTCTATATGTAGTAGTACTCTCTCACTCACTCTCTCTCTCTCTCTCCTACAGTAGCGCTAGTAGTAGTACTAGCTAGAGCGTCGTAAAGTTGAGAGACTACTACTAGTAGCTAGTGGTAGTAGTACTCCTACTAGTACTAGTAGTGTATCGTAAGGCAGCGAAAAAGTGCACTGTCTAATTTAGTTGCTACATTGACGGTTGAGAGCAATTAATCTCTCTCCCGCCGGAACGATACCATCCACGCCAGACAGTCCAATTGATTGACTCAATGGACTCTTTTCACCCTTACGGGATCATCAGCGCTATAATCTGCACATCTCAAGAGACGATGGAACCTATGGCTGTACTAAAGTATGGGATCCTTCGCGTGGACCGCGCGTGGCCTGGTACAAAACTCAACGCAGAACTCCGTACAAAATTTGGTTGAGGTGATTTTATTGTCTGGCAGCGGCCAGACTGCGTGATAATTCTCCGTGATGATCGAGTTTTCAAAAAATGAGAGATAGCCGTGTTAATTTTGCACTGCGGTAGCGCAAAACGCGCTGATCACGATGGTATTAAAATACACGGCTGTCTAAAACAAATTAACACGTGATTTTGCGTGGTAGGACAGACTCCTACCAGGTTCTACGTGCGCTACTACGCGTTTTCGCGCTTTTGGTACAGGCATAGTCCTATGCTTGCAGCTTTCCTAATAATTCGCTTCAGCAGTTCTCTTTGACCGGTCGCCTTCACTCTTCTCCAACAAAGCCGCGCCCTCGATTTGCCGATCATCATTCTTCACCGGGCCAATCATCGTCTTGCAGAACAAATATGGTCATAGTAGTCGTAGAATGGGCGAACGCGCTGGCACGCGCGCTGCACAATGACTTCGGGAAGCATCCCGAATGACCGCAGCTCAGAGGAGCGCACAATCTGGAATATTCACATCCGGAACACGTAACGATAAACACACCTTTGTAGGAATATTCACATCCGGAACACGTAACGATAAACACACCTTTGTACGCTGCGCCCCCCCAATAACACGCCACCACGGGCGCTTTTATTCTTTGCCATTCGTCAGAGAGGCGGAGGCCTGACAGACAAGAAACTAGTTCTGTCTCCGTCTGTCTGGCTCGCGAAACACATACCGTAAGATTTTTGGATGGCCGGCGCGCACCCGCGAAAGACCGCAGCACGGAATATGATGCCCTCTTTATTTGTGCAGTATCTCATCGTGTGTCTACCGGTACAGTACGCGGTTACATACTGTATGAGTACGTAACGTAGTATTATTACTGTAAATTCTTCAGCATCCAAATTTTAGAAGCATCATCCTATTATCGTTTATGTTCAGAGAGGAGTCGTCAGTCGCATCGTAATAACAAAGATTGTTGTTGTTGTTGTTGCTGTTGCTGTTGTTGTGAACTAAAATTATTGCAGTCAGTATAAGGTGAGAGTAGACGCACGGCGAAGCGCTCGCGTGATTGAAAAACCCGACACCAACATCCTTCACAAAAAAAACTAATAATCCCGACGTCCGCAGATCCCCTACCGGTACGAGTAGCAACCAAGCGAGCAAGCAAGCAAGCATCAATTGGTTCTTTCTTCCATGGGAGAAGAAGAGGGCGAAGAAGACGGTATCACTAGTACTATCATTCACAACAACAACAACAACGCATCCTGGAATACTTGGTTCAGCAACAGTGCGAGTAATAGTATTAGTGATTTAGAAGGAGAAGTAGATTCTTCTTCTCCTTCTATTTCTTCCGCACGGACCTCGGATCGAACAGTACGAGGAAACAATTTATCAAGTCGCAAGATTTTACGAGGAGAAGCTCTGCTGTTGGAAGGACAAGAAGAACAAGAAGAAGAAAAAGAAGAAGAAACAAGAATCAAAATTATTGCTGTCGATCCTCCTCCTCCTCCTCCGGTAATAATAGACGCCATATTACTGATGGAAGAGCATCATCATCAGCAGCAGCAGCAGCAGCTCCTCACCACATCCAATCATCGCAAGAATACTAATACGAATACGAATACTGTTAGTACAGCACCAGCAGCACCCTCCGCTGGGCAGAAAACTCGAGAACTTTCCGCGCATCACGGCTCTCTCTCGGAGAGTAAAAATATTATTAATACTACAAAGGTGGTGGTGATGAGGACGATGATGGAGGAAGAAGAGCAAGGCAACAATATTAGTGGCGGCAGCGGCAGCGGCGGTATGACTATGGGGGGTTCCCAAGAATTCAGCAGCATGATGGCGGCCAAGCAATATTATTACACTATACCCAAATCTCCCGCCGCCAGTATGGTTTCGAAAACGCCATCTAATACTCACTCCAACAACAATAAAGCAACGACGACGGCGACCAGCACGATGACCATCACCAGCCAATCGGTAGTTTCAGGGACGACGGGAGAAATGAGCTTGAAAACGGGAGGAACCGGAGATAGTCCTATTGGAGGTGATGATGATGATGAAGAGGACGAGGACGAGGAAGAGAAAAGTGCCCTGCTCAAAGCCAAGAAAATATTACCTCGACGAGGACGAACCGATCCGTCGTCGTCATTATCATTATCATTATCACTTTCGAACAATAAAACTGATACTGATAGTAGTCCTGCCGAAACGCCTGCTTCTTCCAGCAGCAAAACTACTACCGGTACCGGTACCATCACCCGCCGCCGGTCTCGGTCATCCAACAAATATAAAGAATCCGAAACCAAACGAGTGGAAAGTTCAAGACGACGAAGTCGAAGCCGGAGTCAAGATCCTGTCAATAAACAGCGTGCGGAACGAAGGAGGAGTAAAAGTCAAGATCGGTCCACAGAGCATCAGCAGTCAGCAGCGGCAAAAGGGTCAGCAGTAGAAGGAGGAGGGGAAGGAGGAGCAGCAGCAGCAGCAGCAGCTGTCACTTCTACCCGCCGACGGGCGAGTCGTCGAAGTAAGAGTCAGGATCCTCTTCTCAAAGCGGCTCAAGAACGTCTTCGAGAAAGTCGAATACGTAGCAGGAGTCAAGATCCGACGCCGGATAATGGTAATGTTAGCAGTAGTAAAGAGCGCCCGTCCATCAGTCATCGGCAGGGTCGCCGTCCCACGAAACGACCCTCCACACAGAAGCGAAGCGGTGGTAGCGGCGGCGTGGATTCACACTCTGCGCATACCACAGCAGGAGCCAAATCTACGTCTACCAGCACAACAACAACAACAACAACAACAACATCCACGCCAAAAGCGTTTCGCCGGAGTCTCAGTACTCCCGTGCCTGTGGCAGCTTCTGCTGCTGCTGCCCCAGAACCCGAAATAACCCATCCTCACGATCCGATTCTAGCCGCATATTTGGGAGAAGGATCTCGGGCGTTCGACTCTATATTAGGACTGGATGCAGCAACGGCTGGTCGAAGTTCCACTTCCAACGATGCATCTCATCAAAGCTCGGGACAGCAATCCAACGAAGAAGAGCGACCTACATCAGGAAAAAGAACGCCACCTCCACCACACGAGGCGGCGAGGAGCCCTCTACTGTCGGCATCGAACGACGGCAAGAAGGCCTTTTCGACTCCTCAACCACCCTCTAGCAAGCTTTTCATCGCCACCAAGAATCCGCACTTTTCTCCGCCTTCCTTTCATGTTAACAGTATGGCAAAGAAAGTCGCGGGCGATCGATGGCTTCAAGATGAAACCCTCAAAGCTTTGCTCGTGGCAAGGGAGGACGATGGAAAAGAACGGAAACCCTTATCCAACAAGAGTTTAGATGCTCATCTAACCGCTATCAGGGACAGTTCCGATCCGTTTGGCAAAAGCGTGGCTTCTGACGATCGAAGTTTCCACTCGCAAGACATGTCGCCAATGCAACCTCTACGAAAAGGCTTCAAGCGGGCTGGCCAGAAGCCAAAGCCTACTACTATATCCACGAAGCCAATTCTAGACGATGCTCTTCTGGCGTCTGACGATCATTCCCCTGCGTCGAGTCCCAAAAAGGCGCATTCGCTCGTGATTGGCGACAAGAAGAACTCACCCAAGAAACAGTTCCGCAAGATTGCCAGTCAAGTTGTCAAGACCAGCAAGAACATTTTGAATGGCAGCGGCAGTGGTAAAATGGATGCTGTCACTACGCAGCATAGCCCTTCGAAGAAAAGCCCCAAGATCATTTCGAACAAACGTCTTGGTCTAGGTGTGAAACGGCCTTCCTTTGGGCTCTTGGACGACGATGACGACGGTGACAATGGCTTTGGTGCCAGTTTTAGTGATTTTGGCGAGAGCGGCGGCGTCGGCCATGGTGAGAGCGATCCAAATCTCAAGGAGCAGGGCAGTGGGTCGTCTTGGACAATTCACGATGATGGTACCCGGTCACCCCATACCGTCAAACGCAAGTCTATGATGCAAAAGGCGAAGAAGAAAATGAGCACTTTGCTGCAAAGTGGAAACAAGAGCGGGTCCGCGACGACGACAACGAGTGCCTGGGGTGCCCTGGGCGACGATACAGATAGTGGTTCCATCCATCTCAGCGACGTAGATGGCCTAGACTTGGAGGGTGAGCCGTTGAAGGTATCTAGTACGCAGTTGGATATCTCCGCGAAAGAAGATGTGGACGAGCTACAATTGAAGAATCGAGGGGAGGAACAGGCCCCGCCTTCACCCCTTCTCGTGTCCGTCGGACTAGAAGCAGCTTCGTCCCCGCCACGCAAAGTCAAGTCTAAAGCAGCAGCTACAGAAGAAGAAGACGCGGTTCCAGCAGATCCCGAGAAACATCCGATTTTACCTCGAAAATCAAAAACAAGGCGAAATCGTTCTGCTTCACCGTCCAAGTCCCTGCAGTCGTCCAGGCATAAACACCGTTCGACAAATGATGGGGAGTCTTCCGTCGACGCAAGCCGAGATACTGCACGTACTTCCAACAAGCCTCGAAGGAAGAGTAAATCATTGACATCTCACGATGTGAAGTCTACGGCTGGAGCCTTGGACACAGCGTTGGAGCGGCACCGACAAGCTCGTTCCAGGTCCAAGTCGCGTCCGGACCAGGGGAACCAGTCGACAGCTTCTAGCATTCGTGATCTCGCCAAACAACGCCATGCAGCTTTTGAGCTGAATGATGTGAGCTCATCCTCTAGTACTAGGATAAGCTCGCCTCGCGCTGCATCATCCGAGAAGAGATCATCATCGCGATCCACTTCACCTCATTCCTTGAGGTCTGCTACAACCGCCGTTAGTTCCGCTTCCTCTAGAGAGCAACGCAGACAACGGCCCACCTCTAGCTCGCCGGGATCATACCGTGGAAATGTGTCCAGGAAACGAGAGGCTATGCAGAAAATACGATCCGCCAGATCGCTCAAGACACTGAGCTTGCTCGAGGATGATGACCCGGCGGAAGCTCGTCGAAGTTCCACCCCGTCCGTTACCAGTGGTGGCACCGGGGCGTCGTCGAGGCGGCACCACACGAAAGGGCGAGAAAGGAGCAGCCCGAGTTTGGCCAACGAAGACGTGGTGGTAGCCACTGAAGCCGCCTCCATCCCAAACTATCCACTGAAACCAGCGGAAAAGAAGGAGGAAGACCTACTGGCCGACGAATCGTTGAAGGATTTGGTGAAGAAGGCCAAACGAAAGAAAAAACGGGAAGAGGAGACGCAGCAGAAGCATTCCGACCACGGCAAGAATGAAGAAAGTGCTACGTCCTTGAGTGAAAGTATGGAATGGTAGTCTGGTCTGGTCTGGTCTACTAGTTCAGTCTACTACAAAGCAAAATTAGTTGCAGACAACAATTCGAGTGGATCGTCTCTACTGCAACTAAGATCCTACTGTATGATACACTTCCCATTGGTCAACCGAGTCGTCGTCGTCTACGGGCTACCGGTAGACTACCGGTACAAGTAATGTACCGTACGAGTACCGATACTCTCTAATCTACTCTAGCGCTCAGAGACTACGAGGAACCTACTCCTCGTACGGTACCGTTACTGTATGTATGACATCCAAATGAAAATGAGAACAAATGAAACGTGCGCTCTCTCTACTACTAGCTCTCTACTAGTAGTAGTAGAGAGAGAGAGAGTACTCCTCTACTCTAGCTAGTAGAGACGACTCGTAGTCCCCGCCATGCCACATGCTACATCATAGGCAACAGGCATGTAATCGGCCGAGGTGACCCGCAACAACAAGAGGCAGTCTCTCTATCTACGGTATCTGCTGTGTCGAATAAATAAGTCTGGCGTGTTCACAACGTGCCGTTATCTTGAACTCATAAAAGAGAATATTCAAGCTGCTACTACACTACTACCAGTAGTAGCTGCCGGTAATAGCAGACCTACCGACCACATAAATACTCGTAAAGTAGCGGCATCAGGTAAAGTAGGAGACAGTACCGGCCTATGTACTGCACTGGGGTACGGTACAGTGTACAGTACCCCAGAAAAGAAGAAGAGCGTATTGTAGACTAGTCTACGCGATCCAAAAGGAGAATACCGGTACTCGTAAAGCGCGAAGTACAATTGGCCGCTGAGGTGGTAGATGCTACCACACGTACTATCCATCATCATATCCATCACCAGCCAGGTAGGCAGTACCGCAGGACGTGCTTTTGCAATCTCCCTTGATCAAGCTAGCTGCGCATACAGGTACCTTGATCTCTCTCCAGCACTCATGCAACAGAACTTCAACATCAACTTCAATATGTTCTCCGATTCCTTAAAACGAAAGAGAATATCTTCTCCAAAGCTTATAAGTAAATACAGTCATCATCACCTGCGCCACGGTTGAGATCGCCACGCAAGCACAGTTTAGTAGTCAGTGTGATGGAGAAATCGATTCCCGTCGGTGTATCTCTTTCCTTCATCCTCAACAACATAAATAAAATCCCTAAATTCGCCCGCCGCATGCTCTCGCTTTTTGGGAACATCTTTGCCGGTAGTTCGCGACGGTCCTACAAAAACCAACTCTATCACGTGTGGACGAGAGAGTTAGGTAGAGTGCCGCATCAAGAAATACCAGTAACCTTTCGTTTGCCGAGTAATAGTCTTTGACTACTTACAATCGAACTCCAGAGGTAAACGAACCGAGGATGATAGCAACAACAAGATCAGAGGCTGCTGCACTAGTAGCTACGAGTAGTGGCGATAATATCGCCCCTCCTCCTCCTCCCTCCTCCTCCCATCAGCCAGCCGACGAAATCATGAGAAGTGTAGCCCAAGTCTTCTACGATATCGGTGTCCATTCGGTGAACTTGGACTTGGCCGAGAGCTCCATTATTCAAGCGTTAGAACTGTACAAGACCATGTACAATAACAACGATGCTGATCGAGACGACGTACTATTAATGCCCGACGCATACAAGGTTCTTATCTACGCTCAGTTGCGTCTAGGTCAGATCGCAGCCTGTCAAGGACGCCTCTCTCAAGCCTTTGTGCTGCTCCGAGCTCTCCTACTGGATGAGTCCACCTTTGATAAATCCAACTGCATTCTTCGAATGATCGCTTGGTACGATCTTGGAATGATCTGGTTCCGTCAAGATGAGCCCGTGCAAGCTTTGGGATGTTTCCGAGAGGCTCTTGCTTCGGCTTCCACCGACCATATTGTCTCCACGATTGCTGCCGCAGCGGCATCCACCACGGTGCCCGCTCAAGACCTGGAAACCCAAGAACGTCTATTGCATTTCATTCCATTCCTCCAGGATCACATTGAATACTTGAAGAGATGCATAGAGAATGGCGCCAGTGTCTATTCTCTCCAACAGCAACGAGACCACATTGCCAGTCTCTCCTTCTCCTCGCCACCCAGCAGCAGCGCAAGAAGCTCATCCTCGAACAACCGGCACCATAACAACAATACTCCTCCTCCTCCTTCTTCTTCTTCTTATGTTTATACAACTACTACTAACAGTGCCACGGCGCCGGAAAGCATGTCCTTTCCTTGGAGTTTGGAGATCCTAATGCCATTTTGGCACAGTCTTCCTTCCGTCAGCAGCAGCAACAGTACTAGTACTTCTGCTGCTGCTGGCGCTGCTGCTGCGGTTAATACAATGAACAATGGTGATGGTAGGATGATGTCATCATCAGACGATATGATGCTAGATGATGATGATCATCGTCATCATCCACCAGCACATTCGCAGTCGCACCATCAACAACAACAACAAGACCAGCAGCAAGCAACAGCAACAACAACAACAACAACTTCACCAAGAAATAACAACATGAAAGTGCTCACTGTCCAAGACCTCCTTTGGAGGCTTTCTGACCGCCGTTATTGTGCCGCCGCGGCCTAGTAGTGCTGCTGCTGCTACTGCTACTACTGCTACTACTTTGTTGGAACGGAAAAAGAATACATTCCTGCTGTATATTATGATGTACATACTTGTTTGTACAAACAGAACACCATATTACAGCTTTTGATGCAAGTAACATACCTACATACATACATATACGTGATACATATACTTTTGAATGAGCGACATATATCCAGCAGTACTACCTATTTCACCGCACCGTGTGCATATTATTCCTTCGTTGTTCCATTCCTCCCATGCATCTGCTGCTGCTCCGCAGTCTACGAGTAGTATAGAGAGAGAGAGAGAGAGAGGGAGAAGTCCAGTACAGTAGTAGTAGTAGAATAGATTGATTCTATCTCTATGATTGAAAGAATTTTAGGTGATATGGTCATGGTGATGATGATGATGATATTATAATGTCATTGTGGCAGCTGCGTCGTGATAATGGAGGAGAGCGCTCGAATGAATGTGACAGATTGGTTGTAATTATTAGTGTTGTTGTTGTTGTTGATGCTGATGCTGTTGTCTGTTGATCCACGAAATCGTTTCGTAGACTGTGCATGCATGGTTTGTGTATGTTTGCATGGTGGTGGTAATGGTGGTGGTGGTGGTGGCAGCTGCGTCGTGGTTGTTACTGTAGTTACAGTGCGCGCTCGAGTGTATTTGATAGTATTTGATAGTATTTGATAGTAAGCATCATGGTATGGTATGGTATGGTATGGTATGCGGTATGGTTGAGCCCCAAAGGCGGTCGGTGGCGGTGATGGTGGTAGCTGGTGCTGTATGTACATACTGGGTGACGGTAGTACGATGGATATTGTATGAGCCTTGCCTTTCTTTATCTTCGGCTCTCACTGACTGACTGACTCATTCATTCATTCATTCAGTACCACCAGCACCAGCTCCTCCACCACCAGCACCAGCCGCAGCACCATAAAAGGCCACTGCGGCTCCACAGGCTGATCCTCTCACTAATTGATCCTTGGCATGATCCAAAATCGATTTGAGATCAGTGGCCATGGCCGGATCTTCTTGTGCATATTGTTGCAAGGTTTCCAAGACTTGACCTAATTGGGATTTCCAGCAAAGAGGAGTCGTCGTCGTCGGAGTAGGTGATGATGATGATGATGATTCATCTTCGTTTGGCTGCTCTTGTGATGGTGGTTCTACTCCCACTTGCCGCCTTCTTGAGGATGATGATGAGGATGATGGTTCCGAGACGCTACGTGCCGTAGTCGTGTACTGCTGCTGGTCAGGGAGTCTTGTCATACTGCGAGGTCTTTGTCCACGTCCACCATAGTGATGTTGTTGCTGTTGCTCCCGTTCTTGTGGCATGGTAACAGGTCGACGTCGATGAGGGAGTGGAAGAATCATGGTGAGTGGTTCCTTATCGGCAGTAGTAGCAAAGGCATTGGTATTGGTATTAGTAGTAGAAGTAGTGGGTGTTCCAAAGTTTGCCGATGCGGAAGGATGGGTTTCATAAAACGATGGCATGCCACCCGATCGACTGTTGTTACTACTACTACCACCAGTACTTCTACTGGCAAAGAAGTAGGAATGTTGTAATAACTCTTGGCACGAGGGTCGATACCGAGGATTGGGCTGGAGACAGGCTCGAATAATGGAAGCTGCTTGTGGATCAACGACGCCGACGAGTTTGGATTCGGCATCGTCCAGGGTGGTTTGAATGTTCCGGAGACAATCTTGAATGTAGGAAAGATCCGTCATGCCTTTATAATAAAAGGGTTTGCCGGTGGCGATTTCAAACAAGACCAAACCAAGACCCCAAATATCAAATGATTCTTGTACATTCAATACCGGCAAGGTTTGATACATGTCTTCAATGGGGAATTCTGGTGGACAGGCTTCGGCCGTATAGACTTGGAGTAAATCTCGAGTCGGAATGAGGGATTCCAAATCAATGCCCTTGATGCCAGTGGACGTGACGACAAAATTTTCCGGTTTGAGTTCCGTCCATACCATATCATTGGAATGCAAGGCATGGACGGATCGAATGACCGAATGCATCGCTTGACGCAGGGCATCTCCCCGATACGGACCATGATTCCGAATGTACATGCGTAAATTATCTTTTCCCCGTTCCATGACAATCCCTGCAGGATCCTTGGATGAAGGAGGGACCAAACCTGCCGGAGACGTCGGCCAGGGAGCAAAGGTATTGGAAGTACTACTGGCAGTACTGCTAGAACTAGAACTAGTTGTTCCAGCGGGAATTTTGTCATAGACCGTGACAAACAAATCTTGTTGATGGGGTTGCAATTTGGCAAACAAGCGTTGATAATTCCAGTACTCGTGATCGACGCCATGATGGGAGAATTTGACAATGAGGGGAGTGCTGCGTTCGACTTGACCGATACTGCCGGTAGTGCTCGACAGTTTGTAGGCCTTGTAGATTTCGCATTTGGGCGACGCGACGGGAATGTGCCCCGTCAAGACGTACGAGTGTGGGCCGTTCCAGACGACCTCGCCGACGCGACTTCCGGCGGGCTTGGGCGGTGTGGCCGTGACGTAAGAAGACGGTTCGTGGTTGGCGTAATGAAGGGCCGTCGGTGAGGAGGAGTCCTTGTTGTTGTCTGCTACTACCACGTGTGGTACTCGAACAAGCTTCTTCTTCTTATGTTGATGAAGATGGTTGGGAACCTGCTCCGAAGTCCAACCGTGGACGTGCTGTACTGGTGCTGAAGGATCTATGCTCAGTACGCTTAGTACGAACAGAGTATAACAGAGCTTCATGTTTGATGTTGTTATAGGTATTCGTACAGTACTTGTATGGATAGTGAAGCAGTATGTGAGAGGAGAGGATCTTCGATGTTATGTTGTGTTGTGTTGTGTCCAAGTTCTTTTTACGCACATCAAAACGCGAGTGTCAGAAGAAGAACTGTAGAGGCGAAAGAAGTTCCAAAGACCAAAGTCGTTCACATCATCTATCAGCAAAGTGCGAATATTTTATTTTTTATTTTTCGTTCTTTCGGCGAAGAACCCGTTGGGCCCAAACAGCAGATGTAATTCTCATGTCTCGATGACGATCCACACATGCAAACGGTGGGACTGGGTTGGAGGATCTGTGTCCGTAGAGGGTGATTCACATACAATGACGTCATGGCGTTGGTATTCCGGCGAGACGGCCGGCGCACCCATCCTCGGAGTCGATCGAATGAGTCGTCCTTCGGAGAGACAGACATGATGACGCGTCTTCTTCTTCCTTCTGCTTATTTTGCTTTTCAAGCAAAAAAAAAGCGCGAGCGTCGCCGCCAACCCATCACCTCACAAAATCCGCCGGTAGGAATCATCAATCATCAATCATCGATGTCGTCGTTGTTGTCGTCGTCGTCGTCCTACTACGTCTACTCTAGCTAGAGTACGTTAGAGAGTAGAGTATCTCGACCGGTACCGGTACCGGTACGGTTCGTCATGTCCTTCCCCAAGACAAAGTTTGGAACCAAAAAATCATCATCATCATCAACGGTCTACTACGACGAGTAGAGCAGCGCTGCTTTACGATAGAGTAGTGGTAGAAGCCATTGCGTCTTCTACTAGAGTACGAGTACAGTATACTACACTACACTACCTAGCTAGTAGTAGTAGGAGTAGTAGAGTCGTCTACTTCGGGTACTGTGTTTGTATGTGGTTCTGTTATAAGCATTTGGAACAATTGCCACAACTGACCTGATTCAATGCGGGGTCGAACGATGTCAGAAAGATTTGGCCGATGGGTGATGCTGCTGGTGCGATGTTGGTGTTGTCATTGTTGTTGCTTCCGTCACCACCACCACCACCACCACCACCACTAGACGTATGGTGGATGCTGTTACAAATCTCACTCGGTAACATGCCAGTCAGACGATTGTCTTCAAGTCGTAATTCGTCTAGTAGTAGTAGAACGTAGTAGCACGTAGAACGTAGTAGTATAACAAAGAACAAGAAAGCAGCATCATGAGTATTATACAGTAGTAGAAGCATCAAATACAAAGGAGAAAAGAAAAGATAAATAGAGATGAAGAAGAAGGCAACAACTAGCAACGCGCGCACTGCACTTACTCATACTACTGAGCTTCCCAAGTTCCGAAGGGATGGGACCTGTGAGTCGATTCGAGTCGAGATACAATTTCGCTGAGGAATGAATGAATGAATGAATGAGAAGAGGCCGTTGTTGTTGTTGTTGTTGTGAGTCGTCGTCGTATAAGAAAGAAGGACGATGATTCGTTTCTTCTTTACTAGCTTTTGTTGGTGACTTACTCAAACTACCGCCAATTTGCCCCAATTCGGTAGGTATCAAGCCAGTGAGTCGATTGGTGTCCAGATACAGTATTTCAAGACTTTGGAGGTTTCCCATTTCCGTCGGGATGGGGCCCGAGAGTGAATTGAAATCGAGATCCAGTATTCCTGGTTGGAGCAGGAGAGGAGACAAAAAGAAGAAGGAGAAGAAGACGGTAGTAGTAAAGAGTGCAGGTGAGAAATAATGATGCCGCTCCTGTAACGTAAGAAGTAGCGAGGGCAACAAGACAGAACAGAATCAACAAGAACAAGAACTCACGCAATGCCGATAGTTGACCAATCTCGGTGGGGATGGGCCCTTCTAGAAAACTCCTTGAAATCGTAAACTCTTGTAAAAGAGAAAGACGGCCAAGTTCTGATGGAAGAGAACCCGAGATTTGGTTCCGATCCAAAAGAAGAACCTCACAAGTCGTACATTGTCCAATAGGAGCATCATTACTAGTAGTAGACGTCGAGGACGACGATGACGATGCCGAGGCGCTGCTCAAGGTACCAGTAAAGTCATTCCAGCTGAGATCCAAAACACGCAAAGCCGGAGCAGCGTTGAATATATCATTCGGAAAATGGCCTCCGAGTTGATTTTGGGACAATTCGAATCGTTCTGTCGTGCAGCAGCAGGTTGGGTGGTGGAAGTGAGAGAGACGCGTACAGTAGCATGACCAGCAGCAGCGATCCCCCGTGACAGTCGACTGACTGAAGAGAACTACACTGACTGTAAGTAACGTACCAAGACTGGTGTACTGCCGTATTAGTTCGGAAGCTATCGTTCCAGTGAATTTGTTATTTGCGCCAAAGATATCGCCTAGAGTAGTAGGAGTAATAGGACAAAGAGCAGTATTCGACACAGGAATGAATAATATAACAGAGTGAGCAGGAGGGTGTTGTTTCTTGGACAACAACAGCAACAACATCATCATCATCACTTACGGATATTATTCAATCCATGAATCATTTCCATCAAGTCGCCACTCAAGTCATTACTCGCCACGGAAATCTCACGCAGGTTGGTCATAGTTTGAAAGTGTGTAGTAATCGTTCCCGTGAATTCATTTTCCGACAAATCCAAAAGGGCTGCGGGAGTAGTAGTAGTAATAATAGTATGATAGCAGTAAAGTCGTCGTAGCAAAACGAGGAGGAGAAAAGACAAACTTGTAAGAAGTTGAAGCCATCATCGCCAGCATCATCATCATCATTATTATAGAATTGGCATTGCTGGCTGATATCCCACTTACTCAAAGACGACAATTTTCCAATGTTGGTCGAGATTGTCCCAGGAATCTCATTTCCTCTTAGACGCAAATGCTCTGATGAATGAATGAATGAATGAATGAGTAATCCTGGGGGGTGAGACCGCGGCTCGGTCGTCAGCATCCAACCGTCCTCGCTATTACACTTGCACTTACGTAGATTGGTCATTTCCAAAATATTGGGAAGCATTTCGTGGAATCGTTCTCCAAGAAAAGCTTGGTTCAAGTTGAGTTGCTCTGTTGTTGTTATTATTGCCGGTGGGGATTCGATTTGATTCGATTCCAGCAGCGGGTCGTAGTAGTTAGAAGGCGAGGAGATGTACGCGTGTCATCATCTCTCCGTTATATCACTAATGTACGAAGAACTACTTACCCAGATTCTTCAAGGGGGCAGCAAGTCCCGAGATATGATTCTCGTTCAAAATCAACCACTGAAGTTTGGACAGGGCATTCAATTCGGAAGGAATGGTTCCCCTCATATTCACATCCTTTTCTTCGGTGATTCCCTTGATTGCGATGCCGGTATTTATATAATCTTCTTCGTCTTCTTCTTGGCCATCAGCACCATCATCGTCTTCACTACTACTACTGGTACAAACGATACGGTCCCAAGAGCAAATATCCGAGTTCGGATCCAACCAAGGTCTTTTGGCGTCGTCGTCGCCGTCGTTCCAGTTCTCACCATTCAAACTGTAGTAAAAGACGGCCATGACGTACCGTTGGATAATATTATTGATTGCAGCATCAGCATCAGCTCCCTCCTGGTCAAGAAAAGAATACGATGGTGATGATGATGATGATGTGTTGTTGGTGGTCGTGCTCATGGTCGTGCTTGTAGTCGTACTGATCCAGGTGTCCACATTCGCCAACCATGTCAAGGCCTTGAATTGTGGTGTAAGGGGATGATGATTATCATGATCCTCATTATTTTTCATATTGGTCAACTGCTCCATCGTGGAAATGTTTTGGGCCACCAAAAACGTGCGAAACGAAACGAGACGTTCCGACTCCTCCTCGGCAGGCGCTGCCGGCCCTGGGTTGCTGTTGTTGTTACTGTTGTTTCCCCCATTATCCTTTCCTCCAGCCAATAATGCCACACCGACACCAACCCCGATAAGTATCATCAATAGTGGAATAGCACCAGCAAGGATAAGATACCGTCTTCGTCGAATAGTGGTTCCGAAGATGCCGCCCTTCTTCCTTACAACCGGCGCACTTTCGGAAAAAGGTGACGGTCGTTCTTCGTCTTCTTCTTCCTCCTCCTCTGAGAATACAATTTCTTCTTCGTGTTGTTGTTGTTCTTGCTGATCCGCTACTTGTACTAGCGCATCAATAGGAAGACCAACTTCGCCAGCAGGAGCAGGAGCAGGATGATGATGATGCATCAATGCATGGTCTGCTGCTGCTGCAGCTGGTGGTGGTGATGGTGCTATATTCCTTTGTCGGTGTGGAGGATATGGTGGAGGATGATGGGCCATGGCTGGTGGTGGTGGTGGTGGTGCTCCTCCTCCTCGTCCTCCTCCAACAAAATAAGGGTGGTGCCTCACTACTACCGCACCCGGCATCAACCTGGATTCGTCATCTGCGGAATAATCATCATTGTCATCATTACCATTACCATTACCAAAACCCGCGTCGTCGGAAAGCATACTCTCTTTGATAGGATGGGCGGCCTCTCTTCCATCTCGAAACGTAATTATTCCTACTGCTACTGCTGCTGGTGCTAATACTCCTGGTGGTGGTGGCGGTCCTCCTCCTCCTGATCCTTCGATATTACCGGTACACGATGTATCGGTGGGAGCATCATCTCTGTGACTGCTGCTGCTGCTGCTGCTGCTGTGTGTGTTATTAGTTAAAGACGCTGTAGTTGCAGTTGCAGTTGCAGTTGTGTTTGCCAAGAACGACTGGAGATCCGTCGAAGAAGACATGATGAAAATGATATGATGATATGAACAATATGATATGATGATGATGATGATGATGATATGATGTGGATTTTACTGTAGAAGCCTCTACTCTCTACTCTAGAGTTGCTAGTAGAGGCAGAGAGAGAGGGAGAGAGTGGTGCTGGTCTACTACTGTGTAGTAGAGCTATAGTAGAGTAGTCCGCCTGAATCTCGATCCTCCTTTCGCCTCTGCAAAAAATAACAAAAATAATAACGACGTTGCTGCCGGTAGTACGCAGGCACTACTTTCACTATCACTATTATTACTGTACAAATTTGGTACAGTATTGATTGTGCGGTGCTTTGCGCTTCATTTTTCTGCGTTATTGGCCTCTTCTCTATCTGCACCGAACGACCGACCACGCACGCACTAAACTTCAAAAATACCCAAGCACGGGCGGAAGCAAGATCGTTTCTAAAAGAAATAGATGCTGCGACAGTAAAAGTGTGTTTGTAGGGTGAATTAATGTGAGCATATATCAATATACATATTTGTATATGTCAACATATTATAGAACCGGGGGGCGAAGATTCAATAATGAAATAACGTTCGACAACAACATATATGCCTTTTGGTTCCGTTATGAAGCATTATTCAAGGAATCATTAATGAACATCATCTATCGGAACAATGGCTCCCTTGCTTAGATGATGATGTTGGGCAGTACTTAGTCTATCTATCTAACTGCTGCCGTTACACGTTCAAAGATGTGCTTGAATGCGCTCGTCGTTGTCTCGATCATCGATGATGGATCCGGACTGATGCGGTACGAGTAGTGATGTATTTTTGCTATAGTACTAATAGTAGATGGACACAATGAAATCTGAGAAGCAATCTTGTTCTTCCTCCCTTTCCTGTGTCTTCCTGCTTACACCACCGACCAATGACACTTCGCGGCACCACCACACCCGCCATCATTGCACCACCACTTTGTTCCATACCCATCAGCCAGCCATCATCATGTCTTATCAACATCATCGCCCACCAGCACCAGCAGCAGTGATTCCTTGCTTCCGTCGCCTGATCCGTGTTCTTCCTCGACGCTCCTTGATCATATCCAGCAACGCGCCAACAAGAACTCCAAGGGTGTGGTGCTGGATCTAACCACGAGGACGATTACCGAGGAGACCAGCACGAACGAGCACAGCAAGAAGCGGCGCAAAGCGGAAGACGACGAAGGGAATTCAGTACTGTAGCCTAAATGGGAAGAAGCGTGGTGGTGTAGTGCGCCGACCTGCAATCGATCCAATCTCAACTATACTACATTGCTCACCAGGAACAACGTTGGAATCAAGAAGCGTTTCGTTGGGTCCACAAGGGTGTGCAATGTACAGTGGTGGAGAGCAAGGCGGAGAGCCCTGTATACTCAAGGAATTCAAGACTGGTTCTGTTTATGCTTCATTATTCTTACTACAGTCGTTTCACACATCATCGTCGGTTTCGGTTGGCTTTTCCGTCTTGGGTGGATCCGTAGGTTTGGGAGTGGGTGGTGGGGTGGGTGGCTTGGTAGGAGAAGGACCTGGTGGTCCAGGGCCCCCGCCGCCACCACTGTTGGTAGGTGATGATGCGACCGGTTGTCCACCGGGCGATCCAGGGCCTCCGCCGCCACCACTATTGGTGGGTGATGATTCGATTGATTCTCCACCTGGTGGTCCGGGGCCTCCACCACTGCTGCCACTATTACTACTAGTAGATTCGATTGGCTCTCCTCCACCGGTGCTTGTTGGCGATCCAGGGCTGCCGCTGCTGCCACCACCACTCGTAGGAGTTGGCACATTATTATTTGTGGTGGGGCTGCCAGGTGGATTTCCAGCAGTCGGAATGGAAGGAGACGATGCTCCTCCTCCTGTACCCCCCGTAGGAGACGGTACCGTCGGAGATCCTCCTGTGCTACTACCGGTACTACCTCCCTCACTGGAAGATTCCACCATGGTGGTTGGAATCAATATAGGAGCCACGGATGGATTTGAAACGGTAGGAAGAAGTGCTGATATAGGAGCCACAGATGGCATTGAAATGGTAGGAAGAACTGCTGTTACAGGAGCCACGGCTGGATTTGGAATTGTGGGAACAACTGCGGTTGTAGTTGGACTTGCGGGCACTGCTGAGACGGTTTGATTGGTGCCTCCGGACGAACCTGTCGGATCCGGAGCGGCTGAAGGCGGTAGAACTTCGGAAGAAAAGTAAGAAGGATTGGAGGCAGGTCCTGGTTGCGTGAGATTCGTGTAGGGTGTTGGTTTGTGGTAGTTGGCCTCCTCAGTTTTATTACTATTTGTCGAATCTACAGCTGACGAGGCCAAGGACGCTTTCTTCTTTTTCCTTGTAGCCATGACTACGCCAGTTCCCACACCGCCAGCCATCAAGAGAAAGATGACAATCAAAGCCAATACTAGCAGCGGCCTGTACACTCTTTTTTCTTTCGTTGCCAGCATGATCGCTGTTTTCAAGTCATCCGTTGTTGAAGAGGATGCAGTATTGCTGTTTGCTTCGGTTTCGTCCACCACTGCCACAGCGTTGACGGAAATGTGGCGACTCCGCTCTCGGTCCAGCCGCGATTGGACTTCCCTACGGATTCGTTCCTCGACATCCAGTACGGCTTGTGCTTGAATGGGAGTCGTTTCAAACGAATCATGATTTGGGCTTTCCAAGTCATCATCCTGCTCGACCGACGTCCTTTCCAGATCGCGACTGGTCAAACTGGCTGTCAGAAGGGTCGTGCCGCTGTTGTTATTACTTGCGGATATTCCTTCAACGGCGACAGCGCCCGGACGTAGGGTCGTCGCCATGGCCAAAGAAGAGTGATTCATAGTTTCATCCTCATCGCTAGGGATTTCATCCTCGTGTTGCAATAAGCCGATCGTTCGACGATTCTGTCGACTGTTAGTAAGAGTGACAATAACATCCTCGTTGTTGGAAGGAGCCACCAAAGGCTGGGAACTGGAGGTTAAAACTATTGCTTTTGCAGCAGTTTCATCCTTCTTTTGGGAGATGAAAGATGCTGCTGCCCTCGATGATTCCAGTTGAGCAACTGTTTTGAAGGGAGGTTTCTTCTTTTTGGAAGAATTAGATGATACTAAATTGCTATTCGTCATGATTATAATGTTTCTTCATATCCATGCATATGCCATGTCTTTACATTTTTTGTTCTGTCTCTACGAATACTACTAGTAGAGAGCTCTAGCAATGAATATTCGTGGGATGTGTCAATCTATCCATCATCCAGGATCCAGGAATCCTATCGAATGAGGATGAATCATCATGCAAATAGGGTATAAATCTCCGAGAGAGTAGAGATTAGTTGCTGGGTAGCGAGAATTCTACCCGCCTCAATAGCCGCCTTCGCATTTGTTGACGCGGCTTCATTTAAAAGCTTGATGGAATGGTCGAAGCGACCATTATTTGATGTTTTGATGTGTGACATTCGCAATTAGCTATTTTTACCGGTAATACAGGTAGGTAGCTACCAGTACCTATTCCTCGCGTACAGTACTACCGGTAGTGCTGTACGAAGTACTGTAGTCTACCTGACACCGTACGTGTACGTCTGAAGATCCTTCGCTTTCTACCGTACGATACTTGAACGTTACGAGAAGTACCGGTAGGCCATACGGTACCGTCTACAGTACCAGTACAGTACAGTACCGGTACAGTACCGGTACCGGTACCGGTAGAGTATCTTTTGCTCCTCGATGACGTTTTCAATTAGTCATTGATGCTCTCGTCCTCATCGTCAGTATCTGGTACGGATAACTCTACTCTACTAGTAGATAGTAGTCTGTCTCTACACTAGACTACTGATACTCTACTAGCGAGTCTGCTACGGTAGAAAAGTCTATCTACTAGAGTAGTCTGGCTCGTCAGTAATCACATTTATTTTTAGATTCATTCTTAGAGACAGAAAGAATCAATTTATTACTTCTTCTAATTGGCCTTCTTTTTGGTTGCTGATTTCTTCTTGCGCGGCTTTTCTTGCGACGGAGCCCCTGCTCCTCCTCCTGCTGCCTTCTTTTCCATTTTCCGGCTCTTGAGTTTGTCAAGGGCAGGTGTGGATGATTTATTTTTCGTTGCTGGCCTACTAGTACTACTACTACCACCACCATTAGCATTGTTCTTCATGTTTTTGCTGCTGCTGCGGACGATGATGTTGTTGTCATCCTCATCATCGCTGGCCCACTCATCGACTCGATAGTTCATGATACTGGAATCCTCGGCCACAGTAAAAGGTCGAGCAGAAGTAGTAGTCGTAGCACCCCATCGAGTGTCATGGGTCGTCTTGGATTTTCCAGTCAAAGGATCTGCCTTGTTGTTGCTGCTACCACCACCACCACGACCACCGAAATCGGAGTGGGTCGTTCCGGACGGAATAGGAAAGCTATTTTCAACAGCAGCAGCCGCAGCACTAAACCCCAAACTGCTCTTGCTTGCTCCAAGATTTTGACATTCCCAGTCATCATTTCCAAAATTGAGAAAACTATCGTTCATTTTGGACGATAACTTGTTGCTCTTTTTGAAATCGAATTTGGAAAGTGGCGTCGCCACGACTTTGTTGGAATCTTTGCTCGGTAAGGGAGTCTTGAGAAATTGTTCTTCACCACCACAGGAGGGTTGTTTGGCTGCTGCTCTTCGTGCTGTCACTGGCGAAAGACTTCTTCGGGGAGCCGAAAGGCCAGAGTCTGTCGCCGCAGCAGCAGCTGCTGCTGCTTGTTCTTCGCGCATTTGTCGTCGAGCCCTCACGGGGGAAAGACTTCTTCTTGGAGCGGAAAGGCCCATGGCGGGGGAATCTTTGGCGACTTCTAGAAAACGGCTGGATGTCGGTTTATTAGAAACAATGGTGACAGGTGGGGGTGGTGGAGGAGGGGTTTGAACTACCGCGTTTTGAGCTTGGCGTTGGGGCGAGGTCTTTCGACCCGCCCGACGGACACGGACTGGTCGTTTGGCTGGTGGAGCCCCTGGCTCGGAAGAATCTTTCAGAGGCATGCTACCATGAGTACTCGATGTTCGGCTCTTTTCGGATCCAGGTTTTCGTTGCGGACTTCCAATGGTACTGAACGAAAGGTCGAAAGATGCTGACGGCTCTGTGGAAGTGGTTGTGGAAGTTCGACTGGACGACGACATAGTACCATGGGCGCTCTTGGATAGGCCTTGACCTGATGTTGCTGTCGTCGAGCTGCCGGCGGCTGTCTTGCGGCCCCCTTTGCCACCGGCATAGATGCGAGGAGAAAGAATCGCATCCATACTTCCTTTGGGCATACGACGCACCGAACTTTGTTTCGACATTGCCGGAGAAGGAGGAGGGACGATTCCGTACATTTCGGCAATCTTTTCTGCTGCCGAAAGAATACTGATATGATCGGAGGCTTGGTTTAGTCCGGCAGCACCACCCAATGGTGCTGCTACTTCCGGTGATTTTTCTACAACTACTACATCATTGTCGTCGTTGGATGGTCGCTTGGACCTTCTTCGACTGGAGGATGGTGATCCCTCCATGGATGTAGCTGTTGCAGTGTCGCTGGATGTTCTTAGTCTTCGACTGCTGGAAGAGCGTTCTCGACTTTTGGAAGAGCGTTCTCGACTTTTGGATCGTGACGACCGCCTCGTCTCCTTTGGACTGTCCTCGGTCGTCGTCGCGGCAGTAGAAGCTGTAGTGGTGGTGGTGGTGTGATTTCCAGACAATTTTCGACTACTGCCAGGACGGTCTCGACTGGATGAACGTTGTCGTCGTTCGGGTTCCATCCCAACAAGATCGGACTTGACTTTTCGACGGGCTGAATTGTCGAGAGAAGCAGCAGCAGCAGCAGTAGCATCTTTGCTGCTACTACTTTCCCGGGCCCCACTTCGGCTCATCGATCGAGCTCTTCGATTGGTCGGCTTCTCAGTCGTTGCACCGGAGGATCTCGATCGTTCTTTACTGCTGGATCTTGGTGCCCTACCGTCTCGACTACTGGATCGCGTGGTCGAAGATCTTCCATCTTTACTGCTGGACCGCCGTCCATCTCTACTGCTGGATCGATGAGAAGTCGTAGTTGTAGCAGTAGTAGAAGCTGGCTTGGAAGCATCTTTGCTGCTGGATCGTCTCGGTTTGGCATCTGTACTGCTGGATCTCATGGTGGAAGGATCTTTACTGCTCGATCTTCGAGACGAACGCCCTTCTCGACTGCTGGCCCTGCTCCGACGTCGGCCGTCAGCACTGCTGGATCGCGATGTGGATGTTGTTGTTGTCGTCCGTTCCTTGCTACTGCCTCGTGATGATGTATTAGTACCAGTAGGTGCCGCACCACCAGTACTGCTTCTTCGGCCAGCATCCGAACTTCTGCCCCTTCGGCCTTCCTTGCTCGAAGAACGGCGTGTAGTACTAGAACTTCGTTCTTTACTTCTCGACCGAGGACGTTGTGCTGGTGATGCTTGGTCCGTGATGGTCGTTGTTTTGTTTTCCGGAAATTCCTCATTGTGAGCCTGGTTGAGATTCCACCATGATTGTTCTTTGGCTGATGATGGCGATGATGATGATGGAGGTGGCGGTGGTGGCGGCGGCGGCGTCTTATCATCACCATCTGCTGCTGCTGAGGCGGCGGCGGCGGCTGTACTTTGCTTCGCCTTGCTCCTCTTCTTTTTGTTGCTGATGATGCTGCCGTTGGTGTTCTTCCCCTCACCACCAGCAGCAGCATCACCAGCAGCAGCGTCACCACCAAACCCAAACGTTCCTGTATCAACAGTCCCACACAACGTAGAATCTTGACTCAAATTATCGTCCTCATCATCCAAGAGAATCACGGTTTGACATCGTTGCGGAATTTTGGGGGCACCATTATTATGATGATTCATCAATTTCGCCAAAGAAGGAGACGATGAGTTATTGGTAATAGTAATAGTCTTGTTATTACCGGTAATATTAGTGTCGTCGTTTTTCTCTTGTTTCTTTTTATTTGGTTCGACTCCGTCAGTGGCATGGGTGCTACTAGCAGGAGATGACGATGATTCGAAATGAGGTACTTCCAACATGGTGGTAATGATGATGATGGTACCGGTACTAGTAGTAGTTGTTGTTGTTGTTGTTGTTGTAGTTGTTGTTACAGTCAATCTTCTGCGAGAATAAGCTTATTTTGAAAGTTTTGTGATGTTTCTGTGCAATTTAGTTTTTGACTGGACACTGGATGATGCGATGTGAACGTATGCCACTAATAGTCTTCGCACAGTACGATCGCATGCATCTGCGAAGCGTGTTCGCGATCGATGATGATGATGATAAACAGTGAAGTATGGGCACAATGAATAATTGGTAGAATGAAGCAAGAATTGAAGTTTCTGCCTGCAGAAATCAATGTACAATAATGTGGAAATTCCAAAGCCTCTATGTGACAATGTCCTAACATGAATGTGTTAATTAAATAAAATGAGAAGAAATGACCCTATAGTCGTCGCTAGCGTCCGAGCTAGCGAGGAGGAATGCGAACCTATCTTCTATGACTATGACTATCATTATTTATACAATAATGCGACCACAATAATTACTCAATGCATGCAGTCACGAACCTTTTTAATTAATAATTCTTAAGCAAGCTTCGCAGAAGCACCACCATCAAAAGACGGTGCAACGACTCGTAGTTACGGGATTCAATTCGTGATTTAAAGTAGATGAAATTAAAAGAAGTGAGACTATTTTTCTGGGGTGTTTTTGAGAGATGAATCTTTTGTAATCGTGAAGTAGTCGTGAAGTGTCAGGGGCACGAACGACTTATCATAAATGTAGTGGTGATGGCGATCTTGGATGTCTTGTGAAGTTTGTGAAGTAAGGATCGTCTCTAGTTGATATGCATTGGTCATTGACGGCGGTGTCACGACTAGTAGGAACGCTATGACGTCACGCAGTGTCAGGATGACGTCGAGGGAGGGACGGACGGACCGATGACGTCGACAGGACACTGCATCCTGCCTCCAAAGATTAATGAAGGTAAGGCTTGACGCGCCGGATGTTAATGCGCTGAAAAACATCTTCTCGGTCTCCTCGTTGACGGTACGAGTGACGGAATGTTTGACCATGTCGAGAGATTTGGGGGAGAAATCCTTTTTGAAGGGGAGGACTCCTTGGGCTCGAGGAACACGGTTTCCTCGACGATTGTTACCTGCACGCAACATAGCGGCGACTTCTCGTAGGCAAAGTAGTTAGTAGTATTGGTCGTTCGAAAGGGTGTACGATATTGTCGAACTTCTGATCAGAATGCAACGACTCGTAGTTACGGGATTCAATTCGTGATTTAAAGTAGATGAAATTAAAAGAAGTGAGACTATTTTTCTGGGGTGTTTTTGAGAGATGAATCTTTTGTAATCGTGAAGTAGTCGTGAAGTGTCAGGGGCACGAACGACTTATCATAAATGTAGTGGTGATGGCGATCTTGGATGTCTTGTGAAGTTTGTGAAGTAAGGATCGTCTCTAGTTGATATGCATTGGTCATTGACGGCGGTGTCACGACTAGTAGGAACGCTATGACGTCACGCAGTGTCAGGATGACGTCGAGGGAGGGACGGACGGACCGATGACGTCGACAGGACACTGCAGACGGACTTCAGTACGGTACCAGTGCATACTGCACAAGTAGGGTTTAAAAGTTTCTATCATCTGTGTGGGAGAACGTTTTACTGTACTTATTAAAAACAGCTTGAAGTTCACTACCGTAGTTCCCTTTATTGAACGGCAGTAATCTCACGCCGGCGTGCCTCTGTGCAGTCTTTTTGTCCGCAGCGAACCGCTGCGAATTACCGGTACATACGTACATACAGACAGTATGGATGCGGGGTGACGGCCAGGCACCGCGAGAGACCAATCTGAAAAGCATGACTCACGCGATTCGTCGGGATTGTATCTGTTGAAGCAAATAGCTATATGTGTATCAGACCTGGAATCTTGTAAAGATATCCACTTGGTTGCTACGATAGTCTATTGCGATCTGATATTTTCATGCAAATCGGATTATTAAAATTTAATGACAATCCGATATGTTTCATTGTTCGCACTTTTCAATTCATCTCCAAGTAATGGTTGGCTATCACCACACACAAAATATCGTTCCGACATATGATGTCTAACACCACCATACTTCATACATACGTATACCAGCTGTCATACCTTCGTATGTTCAGCCTCCTTCATTTTTACTCAACACACTCCTGTGGTGTGGACATCATTTGGTTAGTTCTTCAAACCCAATATTGCCTTACGGAACTTGTAGAATGCTGCGCCCTGTAGAGGCTTAGTGAAGAAATCATAGGTTGTATGCGTCAGTCAGCGTTACCCGCTGGGGCGGTAGGTCTGATGAATCCAGGGTCAGCGATGTTTTTTACCGCCCCCGCCAAGAGCCCCGCATTCTCCTTGAATGTGCGCTGTATGTAGTCAGCGATCGCCTTCGTTGTTCGTAGAAATGATTCCGCCTTCGAATGCTCGGAAAGGTCGTAGACATCATTTTTGATGTCGTCCGTCTTGCCCTCAAACTTCTTAGTTGAGGGCGCAGGGCGCTGTTTGTCAGTAGCCGTGCTCGTGTTGTTACCGCGTCTTTTGTTGTAACGACCGCCGCCGATCCCATTACTTGGGGTTTGGGCTGGTTGTTCCACCATGCCTCCGCGATTAAATTTTAATAATGTTGAAGCAAATAGCTATATGTGTATCAGACCTGGAATCTTGTAAAGATATCCACTTGGTTGCTACGATAGTCTATTGCGATCTGATATTTTCATGCAAATCGGATTATTAAAATTTAATGACAATCCGATACGTTTCATTGTTCGCACTTTTCAATTCATCTCCAAGTAATGGTTGGCTATCACCACACACAAAATATCGTTCCGACATATGATGTCTAACACCACCATACTTCATACATACGTATACCAGCTGTCATACCTTCGTATGTTCAGCCTCCTTCATTTTTACTCAACAGTATCTACGAGTAGTATACACCAACAAGAAGGGGTACTACTGTAGACGCATGATATGAAACGGAAATAATAGTGTCGAAGAGTACGTATTGTCTAACTAATAATAACCGTTGGTGGTTGACTATTATTTTAATTAATCCTTTGTTGCTGCCTTGGGCGCCGGCTTGGAGACAAGAAGGTGGCGAAAGGCAGGCGGAAGATCGCTTGCGTCGTTCTTCTTGCTGTTGAACTTGTCAAGAGACTCCAGTACCGAGCCGCGTCTTTTCTCACGTTGCAATATTTCGTTTCGATTTGTCATCTTCGTCTTGGGCTTTTTCGTCTTGTTATTATTTCGAAAGGCGGGCGGCAAAGTAGGGTCCTCCTCGTCCTTCTCGTCATCATCAAGGCTCCGGTTGTACAGTGACACCACTGGAGCTACTCGATGCTCCTTGATTTGCCAAGGCGCAAGCTTGTCGGGCTGGAGGAGGGATTTGGGTTGCCGTTTTGCTTTCCCAGAAGCAGTAGAACTTGGACTATGACTCCTGCTACGCACTTCTTTGCAGCCTTCGCCAGAAGAAACACTCTTCCCTCCACTTTTTGTCGCGCTTTTGCTGCTGCTGCTTTTGCTGCTGCTGCTTTTGCTGCTGCTGCTTTTGCTGCTGCTGCTGCTGTGTGAAGAACTCGACCGTATATCACTTTTATCTTTTCCTCTTTTCTTTTTTGATTTTGAACTTTCGCAGCAGCTTTCGGAATCACTATGGCCTGGATCAGAAGCAGAGGCTTTCTTCGGTTTCCTTCCTCTTTCCTTGCTCGAGAGCGGCGATTCTTCTTCCCCTCCCGGTGGTTGTTCTTGACTGGACAAACTTCGTTTCGAAGAAGAACCATCTTTGTTCTTCGAAAAGCTTGATCTTCTGGATGTCGATTGTTCTTGACTGGACAAACTTCGTTTCGAAGAAGAGCCATCCTTGTTCTTCGAAAGGCTTGATCTTCTGGATGTCGATCCTACTTTCTTGTCTTTCTTGGTTCGTCGATCTTCCATCTCCATCATGTCAGTTGAACCAACAACGGCGCTCTTGCAACGGCGAGGAGATCCACATTCTTCCACCAACTGATGGCACTGGTTGAAATGATTCCTTTTGGGCTCAACGACGTCGCTTCGAGTACTAGTACGTGTAGTGGTGGAAGTCACGCTGCTCGCGGTACTGCTAGTAGTAGTATGAGTATGCGTACTGCTGGAGGATCTCATCAATCGCAGCTCTTCATTCATTTGAGAGATCTTGTGCTTGAGGAGTTCTGCAGCAGCCGCCAGCTTGGCCTTTTTCTCGTCGTCTTTTTCCTTTGCAGAAGAAGAAGAAGAAGAAGAGTCTTTGTGGGGGTGGTGCTTGCTGGTAGTAATACTACTTTTCTGCGTTCGTTTCCTGGCAGCAGCAGAACTGGAACAAGGAGAAACAGTCCGAGGAGCTACCGGCGCAGTACTAGTAGCAGCTTCTGGATCATCTTGCAGGATCATAGTATTTCGAATGATCGATGCATGCTTCTCCGGTAGTTTGACCGGCATCGCATCCTTGTTGAACAATTCCGAAACGTCCTTGCCGATGATTGGTCTCGAACAACCAATAACTTGTTGTCGTATTCTTTCAAGGTCGTCACCGTCCTGGGGCATGACGGAAAGTTGCTTTTGTGGTTTGACGGGCATTGAATCTTTCGGTTGCAGATTATCCTTCTTCGAAGAATGGTGGTCGCCGATTCGTTGTTGTTGTTGTTGTTGTGATACTTGCAAGCCTGGAACAGATGGGTGTTTCATGGGTTTGACGGATGTCAAATCTTGGACAACGAGGTCTGAAGACGAGTGATGTTCTTCTTCGTTGGTCCATTCGACCGAGACATGCTTCTCGGGCTTTATTGGCAGTGAATCCTCTAGTAGTACTTGCACAGAATCTTCATCGCTTGGGGCGTCGTCGTCATCATCATCGTGGACGGCCAATGAATTCCTGAGGGATACATTCTTCGGCACTTGAAGAGCGGACTCGGACTCGGACTCATCTTCGACATTGACCGAGCTGAAGCGCTGCGGCACGGATGGTGAGGAGTCGCTTGGCCGAGGACGGGGCTGAATTCTGGGTGTATTCAAATAACCGGCGGAAGGAGATTCGGTAGCAGCCGGGGGTTGACCATTTCTTGGTTTGAGTATTGGCAGGGGCGAGGATAAGCCTCTTGGTGATAAGGCTTCCATGGGGAGGACCATGTTGGCTGTTTCAAGTTTTTGGTTTGAATGCTCTTGAGAGCAGCAATCATCGTCGTCGTTGAGATTGAGCTCCTTGTTTGAATGTACACTGGGTGTCAACGACGAATTGAAAGAAGCAATGGAAAGGTCCTCGTCATCCATCGTCGATGACCCCGTTGCTTGTTGCTGTTTTCGGGAATGCCAGGAAACCACCGTGGGGACTCGGTCCACCATATTGTTATTACTATTCCTTTCGCTCCTCCTACTCAACGCCGCCCCGAGGAGATCATCAGTGGCATTTTCCGCTTTGTGATGAGCCACACCGCGACGATTGTGGGGTGCTCGTTTGTCACCTTCTGACTTTCTTCTCGCGGGTTCGGCACTGAGTTGTTGTTCGATGGTATCTCTGGCGTCTTCTTCTTGGGTTGCGATGGTGGTGGCTGCTGTTGGTCTCTTTTTCCTCCGGGCTTTTCTCAGCCTTTGAATAGCATCCTGTGCTGTGTCCTCGTTCTTGAGTCCTTCTTGGATTTCCTTTTCCGTCTGTTCCTTATTATTATCATTATTAATGAGCTCGAGGTCTTCGTCGTCTCTGTCGTAACTACTGCTTCGCCTTCGCAGGAAGCATTCATCCTTGTCCAATTTCTTGACGACTCGCAACTTTCGGGGACTCTTGGGGGAAAAGGCGGCAGCCATTCGTAGTGCGTCGGGAAGCTGAGAATTATTATCAGTATTCTTCAGCATCCGTTTCCGTTGAGTGGTGCCGGCGGTGGATGATTTTGTGGACGGAGGAGTGCAACTAACACTAGCAGTAGCAGTAGCAGTAGCCAGAACCATCATATCCGCATTTTTGCGGTTTTCACGTATCCTCCATCCTGGAGACTGAGATCCACTAGTGATGAGTGGTGGAGGCGGGGAACATACGCCCGGAGAAGCTTCCGTGAATCGTTGATGGTCAAGAAGAAGATTCTTGTTGGACTTATTATTGGGATGTTGTTGTTGTTGTTGGTGCTGGTGGGGTGTAAGAGACGATGTCGATTCGGAAGGCGAAAGGGGGGCAGTAGGATCTGTCGCGATCGTAGTTCCTGGGAGTTTACTTTGAGGGTCGTCCTGCGCAAAGTGCTGATCCAATTTACCGATAGTCCCCCGCGTGCTGGCTTTCTGATGATAGCCTGTTGTTTGCGACTCTCCTGTTTTGGATCTACTAGCAGAGGATTTCTCAGTCGTACCCTCCATTTCCAGGCTTCTTGTTGTTGATATTGATACAGGAGCAGCAGAACGAGCAGAACCAGCACCACAAGCAGGTGATGGTGTATCTTGAGTCTTAGTCTGTCCTCTCGACGATCCTCCTATAGACAAGCCCGCTCCTCTGCTCTTTGACTTTCGTTTCTTCATACTGTTATTATTATCGTCCGAAGGTATTAGTACATCCTGCTTGGATGAGGCTTCACCAGATTTATGCTTCTGCAGCTGCCTAATATCCTCCATCGTCGACGCCGTGTTGTCCATGTCGCTGATAATAGTAGTGATGAACTGGCTCCCTCGGCGACGCGTACAGGTATGATGAGAGTGGAGGGAATAGGGTTCTCACGCAATATGCGATGTGATATGTGACTTTTTCCGGGAATTTTAGCTATACGAGTAGACAAATAAGCGGCTATATGGAGATGGTTTCTTGGGTGCGTTGTTGTCTTGGTGGACTTTGGATTGACTTTTGCAACAAAACGTCCTTGTGCCGCAACAACAAACTGTTATGCTACACTCTTCACTCGGAACGGATGTAGTAATGGTATAATATGGTGTTGCGCCTCGCGTTTGGGAAGATTTTTTTACTGCACATCATCCGGTACCGCGGCGGTATCAGAGGCGAAGCCTATTACCGGTACTGTAATATGTTTATGCTCTTTTTCCCCTCTCCCGTTCGTGGGAGTGCGCGGTACTGTCGTTCTAACTCAAAAAGCCATACTTTACATACCATCCGATTTCACGATTATTGCCCTGGCTGTCTGCAAAAACAATTATAAAGTCGAATGACCGTCGCGTTCTTCCCAGATCAACATCTAAGCCACGGTTGCCTAAACAATCATTCACGAAACGACAAGATCTCACTTGCGATAACATTGACTGTTCAATAGCGTGTCCTGACGATTGCGAAGACCAAACAAAGAACCCGGATCAAGAGAAACCACAGTCGCGTCTTTTAATAACCTACCACGCTCCCGTT
The DNA here is from genome assembly GCA_956465555.1 of Nitzschia sp. pyKryTriq1. Classification (NCBI taxonomy): domain Eukaryota; phylum Bacillariophyta; class Bacillariophyceae; order Bacillariales; family Bacillariaceae; genus Nitzschia; species Nitzschia sp. pyKryTriq1. Next base: position 220,309 of record OY101117.1, read on the forward strand.
TGAGACCAGTGGTCGCAGTCCGTGCGTGGAGCTCTGATATTAAATATCGCGAGTATGATCAACCTTGAGTTCTCTTTCAAGGTTTGTGATTCTGAAGCACTATCTTGTTCCTGGCTGCTGGACATTATTATTATTTAGTGAGTTAGTGCGCACACTACGAGTACTACTACTGCCGTGCTTACTCGTACAACTCGGGACACGCACGCACGTAATGAAGAATACATACACCACTAAAACAGAACACACCACTAAAACTTACCGGTAGTTTGGTTGCGGCATTCCAAAGGCCAGCGCGCCACTCTCGCTTTTGTACGTCATCTCTTCCCCGCGCGCCGCCCGTCCAGTCAGAGGGAGAGTGCGAGACGACGCTACCGCTACCTGGACCTGTACCGGTAGCTGGGAGCTGGGCGGGAGATGGTAGATGGTACCGTAGAGGAAGGCAAGCGTATGTACGTCAACCTTCATGGAAATTCCCGCCACACCCGCCACATCGTACGTCAGTTCAGATGGGAAGACGACTCACACGAACGAAAACTGACCGGTCTCGCACCTCTATCTCCTCAGTTTCCATTTGTGCCGTGCATATATCCACACATAGTCAGCCGTTGCCGCGTTTCATGCGAATACACCACACTTTACGAATTTGCAGTTAGCTACGAACTACAAACGTATATGGTAGATCCTCTCTCTAGTAGTAGTAGTTGAAGCATCATGCAGCAGCAGCAACTGAAATTGTTCAAAAATGCCTCGGTCACTTGGTTGAAATTGGGAAGTTTGGGTCCCTTTCCGCTGGGAGGAGACGACGACGATCACAAGCACTATGATGTACGAGTGGTAGAATGTCAGCCTTCCAACATTCTCAATATCCAAGGCTCGTCAGTCCTTCGATTCGAACCCCAGCATTTAGTGTTCACGTCCGAGAATGTCACTACCGAATCATCTCGAGCAGCTAATACGATCGACGTCTTTTTACATGCTTCCTACCCCGTCACTCTGACGTTCCCCAAGTCGGAATGTCAAGTCTGGAATCGAACCTTTGAGGAACACGCTCAAGCTATGAAACTATCATTACTACACGACAACGACGATGATCATGATCATGATGATGAGGAGGAGTGGAAACTCGTCTCTCATTTTGGTCCTCTCACTTCCAAAATTCGCCCAGGAGTCAACCGTACCAATGTCTACTCGTGTCGGGCCACCAAAAAGGGATTAAAGGTGGAACCATCAAGATTTGTTTGGGATTCGACCAATTATACTCAAGCCGTATACGTGCCACACTTTGTCCATTATTCCTCCTATCCGGACGATCAAGCCATTCCCCCGCCAAAGTGCTCGTTTCGAAGAGATGTTCCTATTGATATCCAGCACAGTAATACCGCCTCTGAGAACAGTTCTACCATCTACTTTTCCAACAACCCACTACTTCAAATTATCGGAATGATTCTTATCCTCGTCGCCATTGCTGTTCTTTCCTTTCTCTACATGTTTCCAACCACCAAGAAAAACAACAACAAGTCAAAAGAAGAAGAAGGAGAAGAAGAAGAAACCGGCACTGAATCCAAGAAAAAGCGCATGCCGCCGCTGACATTTTCTCAGAAACTGTTTCAACAGCACAAGAATCGTCGTATTTCCAATCCAGGTCAAATGGATGGACCGTGGACGATAGTGGAAGGACCTGGATCGAGAAATTTAATGATTCAATGGGTAGATGACGAGACTTTTGTGACCAAGCTGGTACCAAAGAAAAAGAAAAAGGATAACAACAACAACAACAACAACAGCGGGAAAGAAAAACCAAAGACGAAAAGCGCGAACGAAGAGTAAATAACGAGTCATAGTTGATCCTTGAGGGAAATTGATATTTGTATGTACCGGTAGGGAACGACGACAGTCATCAAGGCTGATGGTATCTTTCAATTGTCGCGAATCCAGACCAGCAATCCTTTTTCGATTCCATCAGCGGGGGCAGCACCGAAACCTCTGCCATATTGGTCGAAAAGGTCGAAACCATCGAGACTGTTCTCGGCAATGTTCTAGAATATATCGCCAAAGAGAAAACGCTCCCTGATGAAGTACAGAATCAAATGGAAGCAAAAGCCGCGTACGCTTTTTGTCTTCTAAACAAGCTGAAGAACGTTGCGAACCCCGTGGCAGCTGAGTACTGTGATGAACCGGCTGTCCCTAATGCTTAGTTAGATGCCGTTCACGCAGCCTTGGAATCGGGATCCAGGTGGCAGCGAGGTCAACATGGTCGCGTTGGAGCGGCAATGGCGGAACTACGACCGCCAGGAACGAGGACTAGAAACCGAGGAAGTGGAACAGATGATGAATGATGTTGAGGAAGCTGAGGAAGCTTGGGCTCCTATCTTAAGATGGGTATTTGCGGGTGATGCGATGATGGAGGAGGAAGAATTCTAAAACGATTGGATACTATAATGAGATCGCGTAATTGTTGCTTTTGTTTTTATTTCAATTGCTCTGACGACTGATTCCGCTCTCTACTCTTTCATTGGCCCCACAGCCCACAGCTACTGTGAGTATGTAGTCTATATATTAGCTAATACCAGCTAGCTAGCCTAGCTAGCTAGAGATTTCAATGCTTTCGAAGCCACTCGATTTGCGCCTCCGATAATTCATGATGGACAAACTCTTCTTCCTCGAGATTTCGTTCTTGCTCTGGAATTACGAAATCCTTCTCAACACCGCCTCCTTTCTCTTCCTGCTGTTTTGTTTGCTGGGGAACAACGTCCTTTGCAAGAACGGCGGCACTCTTATCACCATCAGTCTTGACAACCACGTCCACGGATGCCAAAGACTCGGCGGAGGATGCAGTAGTTGATGGCGTCGTCGTCGTGGCCGGTTCGACCTTGGCCGTCATGGATGGTTGTGGTAATTCAGTCGAAGAGGTACTGGTGAGGGCGGTCACCTCGTCGGTTTTGGGTGATGACAAGGACTCTTCGTCCTTTAGTGGTGGTGCTGCTGCTGGTGGTGTCTCCGCCATGGCTTTGATGGGAGAATCATCGCCATTCTTTTCTTCTTCCTTGTTTGGTGCAATAATATCAGTCGTCAAAGTAGTGGATTCTTCGGCCAGCACAGCATTGTCTGTCGAGTCATCGCTAGCAGGAGTCGTGGTGGCGGGGGATGAAGTTGTTGTTGTTGTTGTTGTTGTTTTTGCCGTTGTGTCTTCCAAGGAATCCGTAGCGAGCAAGGATGACGATTCTTCCGACGAGATGGTCCTATCTTCTTCTTTTTCTGCTGCTGCTGCTGCTGCTGCTGCTGTTTCTGTATGGGGGAAATTCTCGACGACACGTTCCACAACCACGGATGGGGATGGGGTAATAGCAGGGCCCTCTTCCGCAAACGCAGGCAATGGATGATTTAGGAGCCCAAACGCAACTGCCGCCGCCAGTAGAGTAAATGTCCCACTCGGAATACGCCGTTGCTGGGGTGGACGAAGACGACTGGTGCTGGAGGTGTCTTTTGCTCGCTGAACCTGCCGCAGTTCCTGGACTGTATCTGCATTGATGATACTCGAACGGGATTCCATACGTAAAGTAATAATGGTGGATGACTGTCGCGGGGTGCGGATGGTGGTGGTGCTCGGAAAGTCGCGATGATCATGAAGAAGACTCCATGAGAAAGCGTCGCTGATGGTAGCACCGAGTGCGACGAGGACGGCCAAAACCCAGGCCGATATTTTTCGGAAAGTAGCAGGCATGACTGCGCAGTTCAGTCTTTTTCGTCTTCTTATTACGTATTGTTATATTGTTATTCAGCAGTATTAGAATGGATGTTATTGTTTTCTTGTTGCTGTTGGTATCCTGACGACTGTGCGCATCAGGACAACAAAGAACAACGTGCGGCCGAAATAATAAGAGAAGATCGCGTCATTATGGGCGATTTTTTTCTTCGCTCGATTGGCGATCCTTTTTCGATTTCGGAAATTGCAGGCTGACGTCACACCGATTGATCGGTTTTGCGGTGACTTTTGAGCGCGCTCTCGCGCCCCACACAATACTTACTTAGGGACGTTTGTATTGTTCGTATGTATAGGTTTACATATGTTTAGGAACAAAATGCTGTGTAGACTAACTGGACTAAAATGGGTTGTTGATGACACCATGATGATGATTCTCGTTACGGTATAGTACGGAACCTGCGCTCTTTAGTAGAGTAAGGAGACCCCTCCCTTGCTAGCACCACCGGTAGAGCGATTTACATTTGAAGTGCCGGTGAATATCACTCGTACATAAATTCTAACGAGTAGAAGCCTAGAACGTGGTAGTAGTATAGTAGAGACATTAAGGAACAATCGCTCCCATGGCAGAAAAACCAAGAATGAGGTACTCTAGTAGCAAGAGCAGGAGACGATCCACCGGTTTACTCTAGAACTTTAGTAGTGGGAAATATTGCATACACACATTTCAACTGCATCCACTGTATTCTTGCACCGGTATGTATTTATTTGTTATTATCCGGCAGCTCTCCATTCTCCATTGACACAAACAAAGCTCACTTCTCGATCGCATTTCTCCAGTAGAGGATGGCTGAAAAAGAAGGACGCCCGCGTCACCTGGTCTCCTTCGATCCGGTCCACCCCCTGCCCCGATCGTATCGCAGCAATTTCCGCCACTAAATTCCGCCACTGGCCTTCGGCCTCGGGCGCCGTTGTCAAATCTTGCAGGTACGCTTCCGTATCGGCGGGACTCAGATCCAGTGGGACGAATTGTTGGACAAAGGCAGCTCGATCCTTCTGGACCAATCCAAGTTCGGTCAGTAAATTCAATTTTGTCTGTAACGACGCGGATGTCGTCTGTAGCAGCTCCATATCGGACGGTCCGTCGGATGGATAGTATATGGGCGCGGCGGCCGCTGGTAAGGGATTGGGTGACGGTGCTGCTGCTGCTGCTGCTGCCGACGACGCTGCTGCTGACGCTTCTCCTCCTCCTGGACGTGCGCTTTGGTGTTTCCGACTCTTTTTTCCCATTGTAACTTATTCCTGATCAAATTCGCGGAGACAGTAGGATAGATTGTGTGCCCTGCTACTATGGTTATATTCTTTTAGGTTTGATGCAAACAGAGGAGTCGTCGTCGTCGTTTGATATGTCTCGTCCAGAGATGTTTTTTATGCGCCTGAAATGCGATTATTATTTCGTGGATCTGCCTCGGTCGGCAGTCTGTCTGTCATCCGTTCGCAATTGTTTGACTCTCACGACCACTCTCCACCCAAACTTCCCGTCAAAAAACGGGAAGTTTTGTGATTCATGACGCATGCATAAAAACTCAAACTTCATGCGGAGAAAGATCTCGCGATAATTATTGGATCGGAATCTAAGAGATATGAACCACAACAACAAAAAGCTGATAATAGTGCGATGATGAACCGCATGCTGCCTCTACTACCGCGGTAGACTAGTAGAGAGAGAGAGAGAGAGAGAGAGAGAGTATTAGAGTGTATGAACCGCAAATAACAAAACAGCAAAACTACTCTGTGCGCGGTCGAAGAATCATCCTTGTCCCATATACAAAAAGAAAACATTAATACGAAATATTATGAGTAGTCACATGCATCACGACCTCGTTGCGAAAAGTCTGCATCAGCAGGAAGAAGCCTCCTCATCACGTGGTGGTGGTGGTGGTGATGATGATGATGATGATGATGACGATCATGTTGACGCTGTGGTGGCATCAGAACCGCCGCCGTCGGAACAGCATGGAGAAATGGACCGAGTTTCCATCAATCTGCTTCAATTCCGGGCCCAACAAAGCTTGAGGAGTCTCAATGCTACCACAAACAATGCCTTTGCTAATTCCCTTTCGGTCGTCGATGAACTGAGATCGTCGTCGTCCCATCATCATCACCATCGTCGTCAGCGGTCCTCTGTACCGAATGCCCACACGGACGATGGAGACGATCGACCATGTTTACCAACACGAAGAAGCTCTCATACTACCACCACCACCGAAAGAACTGTCTCTACATTGGAAGACGTAAAAAACCTTGTCAGTAATGAATTTTTAACTTCCAACATGCCCGATCGATCGGGGGAGATGCCGCGTTTTCGAATGGAGGAAATCGTTCTGGGGAAAACGTTGGGATCGGGAGCGTTTGGTGTAGTGACAGAGATTGTGCGTCTCGTATTGGAACCCAGTAGTACGACCAACAACAGCACCTTCAACAGTACCAACAACAGTACCGGTATGATGAAACGTTCCGTTTCGCCCGCGAGTGACCAAGCCATCGACAGCGACAACAATGACAACAATAGTAGCAGTGATGATGAGGATGAGATAGATGACGATGAGGATGAGGATGATTCGCTTTTCGATGCCGAAGAAGCCTACACGAGAAAAATCCTAGCCGATCATTGTCGACGATCCGATGGATATCCTCGGTTCGCTATTAAAAAGTTGCGTTCAGATATTGTTCTCCAAGAGGATCCTGATGATGATGATGAAAACCGAATGTTGCAGGGAATTTCCGATCTGGCCCGAGAAACCTTCTTTTTGAAACGAATCCGGCATCCCAATATTATTCGATTACGAGCTGTTTCCTACACATCCGAATTTGACGAAAATTACTTTCTGGTTCTGGATCGTCTTCATGACACACTACCATCACTTTTGGAAGTTTGGAGAAAGGAACGAAAAAAATCGAATGGATTATTTGGTTTATTTCTAGGTCATCGTCGTCGGCGTCGGTCTAGATCAAGAAAGGACAAACTCAAGGATAACATCGTGACGGTGTGTTTTGAATTGAGTTCGGCACTTACCCATTTGCACCGTAACGATATCATCTATCGAGATTTGAAACCAGCCAATGTGGGGTTTGACTTCAAGGGCGACTTGAAACTATTTGATTTTGGCTTGGCCAAGGAAATTCCAGTGACCGAGCCAGTGATGACGGCGGCGGACAAAGACGGTGACAACAACAACAACAACCACAGCAACAACAACAAAGATGGATTATACCATCTGACTCAAATGTGTGGTACACCACGATACATGGCACCGGAAGTTGCCAATGGATCTCTCTATGGTCCGTCTTGTGACGTCTATTCCTTTGCCTTGCTGTGTTGGCAAATGGCCGCCTTGAAACGACCGTACGATAAATGTGGCCTTGCCGATTTAGAGCGCTGCGTATGGATGTACCCCCATCAACGACCCACGATTCGCCAAGTATGGCCGTTATACTTTCGTCAAATGTTGACACGCTGCTGGAGTAACAACGTGTCGGTGCGGCTGACAATGCCAGAGATTGAATCCATTCTGGCGGAACAAGTGGCCATGTTCAATGAAGATTTTGATCTCGACCAGCATTTGGTTCCTCGACGCTCGACACTGGCAGTAGTGGGCGATCTTCGCCCGTTCTTGACCAAGTACGACGAGGATGAGTAGATGATATAGATGGTGATGATGAGGGTTCTTCTTTCGATGCCAGCCGATCCTCATGCGCCATGACAACGCGTACGCAGAAGGTACTGCACTTTTTGTTGAGATTGAGATAGTTCTGTAACACAACATTGTTCTCGTGATTTTCGTATGAGGCATTTTCAGCGAGATTCTTTGATCATCATATTTCGGTGGCTTTCCGGGGGGAATGGGTAATAAACAGGAGTGCCACGGCGCTAAAACTACAAATAAACGATAATATTGATGATGATGATGATGATTGGAATGTGAAGTAATGAGTTAGATTGCTTTATCTTTAATTTTTTTTAGAATTCAATCGCCCCTGACTCCTCTTCTCCCTCACGAAAGGACTCGGTCATGGAATTCTTTCGATTGAAAATGGACTTTTTCCAGGCCGATGACGTGTTTTCAACCCCCGAGGATGATTCATCCAGCTTGGTAAGAGAGTTACTACTGAGCGCTTGGAAGGATTTTCGCCAGCTAGAGCGAAGTTTGTGTTGCATATTGCTAATCGGTCCTGAACCACCAGTACTACTACTTGTTTCATCTTTGTTGCCTTGCATTCGATCAGTCTCACGGGAAGTCTTTTCCATGGTATCTAGACTGACATTGGACATGTTGGTCAAAGATGCATTTCGCCAGAACCAATACGAAGGTTTGTTGTTTGCTGCTTGACCAGCGGCGTCGGACGCCTTGGCGGCGTTTTCGAGCGATGTCAGACTGGCCGTAGAAAGATTCTTGAGCGAAGCGTTGCGCCAGAACCAGTAAGGCGCACGTGGTTGTTCCTCCAAAGAATCATCCGATACTTCCTCGCCTTCTGCTGCTGCTGCTGTTGCTGTCTCCTTATTATCCACGCCGCCGCCGCCGCCTGCTTGTTGTTCCTTTCCATGCTGAAAGAGCATTTCCGTCAACGAGAGATTGGACAAGGATTTTCGAATGTTCTCTTGCCAGTCCCAGTAGGATGGTCTCTTTTGGGTACCAGCACCAGCAGGATTAGACTTGGCCGCTTCTTGATCTTCCTCTTGTTTTCTTTCTAGAGTGTGCTCGTCCTGTTCGAGCATGGAGAGTTCCATCGTCGACAAGGTTTTGCCCTCCAGCTTTTGCTCAGGCGGTGCATCCCAGTAGGAGGCACCCTGCTGCTCTGGCTCGGCGGCAGCGGCAGCAGCAGCTGGTTCTGTTTTGTCTTGTGGTGGCATGTTCTTGTTGGTATAATAATGTCTGTAAGAGTACTGATTGTATACGATATAGCTGATTTCTTTGTTGACTTTCCTAATGGCACCAGTATTGTAACAGAGAATTAACGCATAATAGAGAGGCGAACGAAAGCAAAAAGAGCCGATTTTTTGGGAGTGAGCGGCCCTCGGCTCATCGTCGATCGTCAGCACTTTGCAGGTGCGTGTTCTTCCGCTGATGCTTCCGGAACTTCCGGCTAACTGCCGGCACATATGATATTTTATTAAATAATATGCTCTACCTCTGTCTCTACCGGTTAATACGAGTAAGAAGACAATATTATATGCCCTCTGATGAGATGGATAGGCATAGTCATTATTTTGGAATCTTCACCAGATTCCATATGCATGCCTGATTTATTGGTTTTGTGGATGGGACGGAGGGAACCGCTCTCTCGGCCTACTGCCTTGCTACGATTTCTAGGTCGTAGTAGCAGAGGTCGTTGGTTGATCTGCCTACAGTACTCTATATACTCTACTTTAGTAGTAGAGTAGAGAGATGGAATAGATAACAACATGGTGTACCGGTAGAGTAGAGCTACAGTAAGACAAGAGAGAGAGAGAGAGAGAGAGAGAGAGCCAAACAAAGATGTACTAGGACGACGTACTACTAGGCTCTATTCTATTATTACTTTACGGTAGATTGTGGGAGGGCCATGCCACCACCATCGCAATCATCTAGAATGGAAAATATGGAGCTCTTGACGCTGTCCCTACGATTCTGTTTCAGATTCGCTCGCCGTTGCCCCTCTTTCTTGGACACGACCAGTCGTTTGTCAGCTGTCCTGAGTGGTGAGGCAATGTTACGGAAGGCTGGGGGCAGCAACAGATCGGCGGCGGCCGCTCCTGCTCCTTCTCCGCCAGGAACAGTAGTAGAACTACTAGTAGTAGAACAACAGGCACCGATAGAGCTTCGACGGGGAATCGACATCGACTCCTTCTTGGATGGCGAAGAGTACTGGGAGTGCGTTCCGGTGCTACTACTGCGCTCGTACTTTAGTCGGTCGCGTAATTGCCAAGCCGGAAGAACCTTATTCTGGCCATGGCTTGACGAAGATGGCGAAAGAAGCGTTTCCTTCTGATCTTGTTCCCACGGTTTTTCTTGGTCGGTCTTGTTGCTGTTCTTGGCATGATCATCCCCTGGAGGATCGTCTGCAGACATGCAAGGTACCGAGGGAAGCCCCGTGGGAGCATTGTCTTTTGGTTCTTGTACACCTTCGGCGGCTTCTTTTGCCTTTTGTCGTTGCGCTCTCAATACTTTTCGTAGTTCCTTGGGAGTAAGATCTGTGGTCAGCAGATCCACAAGAAGTCCTCCTCCTTCTTCTTCCACTTCACCATCCTTGTTGGTATCTACTGCATCATCATCATCAGTAGAAGTCGTTGTATGGTGGGAACCCGACATGAGTAGACATAATGCGGGATTGGCAGTACCCGCAGACTTGGTCACCGCGCGTCGGTTCCGGAAGACTCCGGGGGAGTGTGAACTTCGACGGCCAGCGCCGTGTCCGGATGCGCCCAGAGGATCGTGCTCTTTTCGTACTGCCGACCGACGAGGTGTGGCTGGGACGGCCATTATTTCTTCGACAGCACCAGCTTCTGATGTACATGCCTGTTTCTGGTGGTGGGATGATCCTCCCAAGGATGATGCGGAAGGAACCTTCCGCATCATCCTCCGACGAGCATCAATACTATTGGCGTTGTTGTAGACCATGCTACTGTCAGAAACGGTTCGTCGCCCTTTGGGCGATCGAGTACTTCGCCGACCGTGGGTAGATCCACCACTCAGGAGGAGATCCTCTTTTCTTCCACACCTTCGAGGCGTCGATGGACCATCAGCACCTTCCGGTCCCGACGACCGCCGTTCCTTGGAACGAGAGCGTGGACTGCTGCTCATCGACATGCCCAAGATCGCCTGGAAGGCTGGGGGAAGTTCATTGGTACTGTGATGATCCGACGATGATGGTCCCACCGACGAACGCGCCGACCGCCTGGAGAGTGACGACGCACGAGGGGTGGTAGGGGTCTGTCGAGAATGGTCTGACGACGACGACGAACGACTCATACTTCGAGGTTCCCTGGATCTGGAACGCTCTCGAGGACCGTGATGATGATGATGATGATGATGATGATGCTGGTGCGACGAGCCTCCCAGAACATCTTCTTTGCGAGCCGCACGACGAGTCGTGGTCGGCGGGAGTTGCTGGACTTCTGGTGGTGTACGTCCTTCTCTGGATCGCGATCGAGGAGGACGAGAGGGATCTACCGATCGTTCCCGGCTCCTGCTGCTAGTACTAGTACTACTAGTACTAGTAGTACGGCCCATGACGGAGGTAGATCGTCTTTCTGATGAACCACCTCGTCCCTGAGAGGATGATGGATCGACCACCGATCGTTCTCGGGACCTGCGGCCCATGACCGAAGACGATCGCTCTCCACCAGCACCTCCTCGATCGGATCGTTCTCGACTTCTTCTAGTAGTAGAGGACGACCGATCGACCGATCCGGCCCGGCTGCTTTGCTTTCGAGGCGAAGTATTCGTCGTAGCAGTCTTCGTATTAGTCTGTTCTTCCTGACGAGCCGCTCGACGGGATGATGATCTCCCGGTGGATGACACGGCCGATCTGGATCGCTCTGAAGATTCCCCTTGTTGTGGTTGTTGTTCCTCATCATGAGGCCCTTCGCCTCCTCGTCTGGCAGCAGCAGTAGTAGTAGTGGTAGATCTTCGAGATCGGCTGTGACTCGATGTTGTGGCAACAGCAGCAGCAGCATGATCATCAGAAAGACTGGGAGCCACTGGCAACCTCTTGTTGTTCTTATCATTGGAACTGGATCGCTCAACGCTTCGTTCGGAAAGTTCAGACTTGACCAGCATGGCTGTTTTCGTTTTCTTGGGCGGTGGTGTCTTGTTGTTCCTGCTCCTGCTCCCTTCCTTTTCAGAATTGACAACACCACGACCACCACCACGACCACCACCACCAAACTCTTCACTGCTGTTAGAAGATCCACCATCATCCTCGGATGTGCTAAAGGAAGAAGGCAACTCCGTCTCGGCGGTGCCATCATCATTATCATTATCATTATCCCAGACGTCCAAATCATTTTGAACAATATCTCCCAGCGCCGAACAAGGTTGGAATGCGAAACTATCATCATCATCATCATCGTAATTATTATTATTGTCATCTGATGCGGATGATTTCGTCTGTTGGAGTTGCTGATTCTTGCAGAACTGATCAAAGGCTCCTCCATAGAGCTCGTTACTATTAGTATTCTTATCGCTGTGGACTGTGCGGACAGTCATGGCTGCTGTACAGTTAGTGGGATGATGCTATGGGGTGTTTGGCTTGGATTGTATGCTGTATATATAGTATCGTAGCACTTTCAACTTTCTCCTTTTGTATATTGGAGTGTCTCTTTGTAGTAGACTAATATACTGTAGCTTGTTTTTAAGAATGTAGAGAGAGAGAGATGCTCGTAGCAACCGATGGGAGATTTCAATAGTATATTCGTGGACGATTGACTGAAGCTCCTTTTGCTCTTTGGCCGATCTCTGCCAGATACTATCCCACGAGAGATGCAACGTGGGATGAAAGAGGGCAGAGTGCTAATACAACCCACACAATATAAGAGAGCCGCGAGAGATGAAGTTTTGAGTTTACGACTGGTAGAGAAAATCGCGCATCGCATCCACTAGTATTATAACTATTACTTCCACCACCATCCATAAAATCCAGCCAGGAAGCCTTTCGCCGCTCTCTCGCTGGAAAAAAATAAAACTAATTGTACGTGCGTGTGGAGGAATGCCGATCTCGCGTTCTCATCCGTTCCTCGCAGACTTTTTGAAACCCTAAGTATCAAAAAATGACGGGCATAATCAAAACTAATACAATGACCGTTCTCATAATTGCAAGATGGTGCGTCTATATGTCAATCACGACCCCAATGGAAGATAACGAATTTCAGTGCCGGATTCTTTTCTGCCGGATTTTTTTTCTTGCTTGTGAAGAATCATCATCATCTTCTCAAAGGACTATCGTAGATCCTTCGAATTACCGATCGAATGAATCGAATTGTCAATCGATTGTCCGACTTCCTTGATTGGTCGACTTCAGACGACGATGGACAGACGACACCTCGGGTCACTCGCACACCGCGCTAACCACGCACGCAGGCAGGCAGCCAGCAGGTCACTAGGTAGACTACAGTACTAACTGGACAGTACGCACGACTGACCCGATCGCATCTCATTACCCGCAGAAAGAATAAGAATTTCTCTGATCGTACCAAAGTACTGTACCTGGTACAAGTACAGTAGCGAGAAGAGACGAACGATCGATGACCTTCATGACCATCACGCACGCTACTACCGTACGTTCAGTACGAGGAGTCTGTCGAAGGGTAAAATGGATCCTTCGTCACTATGCGCCTGATGATGCTCCTCACGCAAGATGCACGGCGGGATGCTGCATATAAAATCGCATGCGCTATAAACGTGAAGTGTCTCGTCGTGAACCAGTAAATACTGGTAATACTGCGTACGATTATTTAATAGAGAAGTGCTCATTCTGTTGATTCTCATTCACTCATCACACGCATTTGATCAAGAACAGAAGAATTAGAATTAGCATTGTCTGCGCTCTCTGTTGTTGGGTGATTGTCAGCTATACTATCACGGCACTACGACTGCACTACTGCACCGTAAGTGTACAAGTCCGAGATCATATATTATAATAAATCATCAGACAAAAACATGTCCCGTCGCAGCCAACAAGCCGAAGAGGATGAAGCCATCAAGGAGAGGGAACGCAGGTCTCGCATTGTTCCGAATTTAGGCAGTATCGTGAGAGAACCAGTCATGGTGAGCCCCGGGGCGTCTGCTGCTGCTACTACGGCTGGTAGTAGTGGTGGTATCTCCGCGGTCCGACCCGGAGCTGTTTCCATGGTGGCGCCCCCTCCCCTAATGGGCGCCGGGGGAAGCAACAGCAGACATCCTTCTCGGAGAATGTCACAAGAAGAACAGGATCGTTTGACGAAAGAACGAGAACGGGCGGCTCGAAGCTCCGCCACTAGCGTGGTTCCGAACCTTGCCGATCAAATGTCTGGAGAAGAATTGCAACCCACCGTCATCAGCCCCAGCGGTCGAGTAGTCAAGCCATCCGCGGTCGCTTCCATCCCGCCGGGTGCTCGATCGGTAATGAGTACTATGGCCGCACCTAATTTGGATGGGGGGCCATCCAGCAATGGCAGTGTTACTCGAAATGATCGAAAAATGTCGCAAGCAGAACAGGATCGTCTCCTCAAAGAACGAGAACGGGCGGCTCGAAGCTCTGCCACAAGCGTGGTTCCAAATTTGGCCGATCAAATGTCGGGAGAGATGAAACCTAGCATCGTTAGCCCAAGTGGTCGAGTCGTGGTGCCATCAGCAGCAGCAGTCGCTTCCTCAGCGGCCGCACGGTCGGCGATTCCCCCTCCCAGTTTGGCCAGCAGCAGCAGTATTGGCAGTACTACTAGTGGAATGTCGCAGCTCGAAAAGGATCGACTTGCCAAGGATCGTGAACGGGCGGCTCGAAGCTTTGCCACAAGCGTGGTTCCGAACCTAGCGGACCAAATGTCGGGAGAGATGAAACCTAGCATCGTTAGCCCAAGTGGTCGAGTCGTGGCGCCATCAGCAGCAGTCGCTTCCTCAGCGGTGGCACGGTCGGCGATTCCCCCTCCCAGTTTGGCCAGCAACAGCAGTATTGGCAGTACTACTAGTGGAATGTCGCAGCTTGAAAAGGATCGCCTTGCCAAGGATCGTGAACGGGCGGCTCGAAGCTTTGCCACAAGCGTGGTTCCGAACCTAGCGGACCAAATGTCGGGAGAGATGAAACCTAGCATCGTTAGCCCAAGTGGTCGAGTCGTGGCGCCATCAGCAGCAGTCGCTTCCTCAGCGGTGGCACGGTCGGCGATTCCCCCTCCTAGTTTGGCCAGCAACAGCAGTATTGGCAGTACTACTAGTGGAATGTCGCAGCTTGAAAAGGATCGCCTTGCCAAGGATCGTGAACGGGCGGCTCGAAGCTTTGCCACAAGCGTGGTTCCGAACCTAGCGGACCAAATGTCGGGAGAGATGAAACCTAGCATCGTTAGCCCGAGTGGTCGAGTCGTGGTGCCATCAGCAGCAGCAGTCACTTCCTCGGCGGTGGCACGGTCGGCGATTCCCCCTCCCAGTTTGGCCAGCAACAGCAGTATTGGCAGTACTACTAGTGGAATGTCGCAGCTTGAAAAGGATCGACTTGCCAAGGATCGTGAACGGGTGGCTCGAGGAAGTTACGGTTCGACTGTGGTTCCGAATTTGGCGGCTCAACTAGATGTGCCCGGGCCACCCGTCGTGGCCGGTGCCGTCTCGGTGGGGGGCACTGCCGCCGTCGCCGGCCCGCCTCTCTCTCAAGCGGAACAGGATCGTCTCAAGAAGGAACAAGAACGTGCGGCTCGTAACCCTCTCGCGGCTACTGCGGGACCTGCTGTCGCAGTCGGGGCAGTGGCCGTAGGTCCCGTGGCAACAGCGTCAAGTGGCCTGCAATACGATCGTGACTTGGAGCAAAAGGAACGAGAACGTAAAGCGGGAAATTATCATCAAGCAACCACCGGAGGAGACAGCAGCCAAGCCAGACAAGCACGATACAATGTCGTCGCGGAACTTTTGGGTGAAGAAGTTGATACTTACGATGACGATCAAATGTCCTATGCACCGACGTTGGGAGGAGATTCTGTCAATACGTACTACGCCGGTGCTGGTGGACGAATGATGCAACAACAACAACAACCCCAGCAGGCAGTCCATCGAGAATCCGCCACCAACTTTGTCGTCGAATCGGAAGATCGCGTCCGTGCGCGATATCAAGCAGCTGCCATGGCCATGGGAGGACAGCTTACTCAAGAAGATGAAGATCGAATGATGAAAGAACGGGAACGTCAGGCTGCGGAATCGTCCAACCGATCAGCAGCACGGTTGCAAGAAATCGAAGATACCAACGCCAAGGCTAGCGCCACTCGAGGAGGAGCCGCTGGCGCCGTCCACGTCGGTACCTCTGATCTTCTGGTGGGAAGTGTCGATTTGGCCACGGTCGGTGATGCCACCTACCTCAGTGCTGATGCTTTGGCCAAAGCTAGAGGACGGCGTACCCATGGTGCATTGTCTGTTAGTGGAAGAAGCAACGACGACATGTCGACTACTAGTGAGCGGTCCACTCCAGCACCACCACGCTTGGTCTCCCCTGGTGCCTTGTCGGTGTCTGAGGGACAGGCGGAACATCTGGGAAAAGGAAGCTTGACCCACGTAGTTGGTGCAACGACGACTCCTCAAGTACAAGTCCAGGCCATGAGGTCGGTAGCGCCCACCCCTATCGCAGATACATATACAGCCAATGTGGCGGACACCATGGATACGCTCGAAAGTCAGACCGTTGGTGACTATGTTCCTGATGGAAATGGTAATGCCGCTGAACGAGTTAAAGCTGTTGCTGAGGCAGCGCCGGATGAAAAGAAACAGGACGACGCCGAAAGCCCTTCAAGACGCAAGTGGTATATTATTGGTGGTGTTATATTGGTCCTAATTATCGCCATAGGCGTGGGCGTCGCCTTGGCGTCGGGAGGCGGTGGAGACGACGAAGGTGGAACAGGATCACCCGCATCAGGAGGCGGAGGAGCCCCCGTTTCGGCGCCTACTATTGCTCCCGTGGCAGCCCCCGCTCCCGAGTCGGAGCGCCGCATTGCCTTTCGCGAGTATGTCATAGAACAAGGTATTTCCACAGAGGAGCAATTGACTGACCCTCTCTCGCCACAATACAAGGCCTTGACATGGTTGACCGATGTGGACACCAACACTGATCTCGGCGATGATCAGGTTGTCACCAGTCGATATGTTCTGGCCGTATTTTATTACAGTTTGAATGGCGAGAACTGGACCGAAGATAGCCCTTGGCTGGATCCTAGTTCAAATGTTTGTGATTGGAACCGCATTACTTGTGAAGGTGGAGGGGTAAAGGTAATCAGCGAGGAGGAGGACGTGAATATATTGGGGACAATTCCAACAGAGGTGAATGCGTTGCCCTATCTGGAGGAATTGAATGTCAACAAGAACAAGATCCGGGGACTGGCTGGCCCACTCGATAGTTTGAGTAAGTGATCCGTAGTAGCAAGAGCAAGAATGGATGATTACTTGCTCAAGTGTGCAGATACCATCTAACCGCTGATTACTTCACCTTGGAAATTACCCCACGGCAGAGCGACTCTCGTTGAAGGCGGCGAGTCTTGGAGAAATATACCGAGAAATCCCTACCATGATCTTTGAAATGACAAATCTACGTAAGTGTCACTAACCAACCGCTGTGGGGTCAATCTGGAGTTTTGCCCTCGTTCATTGTCTAAATTGCAAGCACGCTGACTGGCTTTTTTCAGAGGCTTTGTTCCTGGCGGAAAATAACATTGTTAGTACAATCTCGACCAGCATTGGAAGATTGTCGTCTTTGAGTAAGTCCTTACCATGAAATGATTGATTGTTCCAACAGATCGATTTATTTACTTATTACAATTACTCACTCTTCCTTGCGTAGCTGATCTGGATTTATCAGGGAATGGCTTTACGGGGTCCATCACAACTCAATTTGACAATATGGTCAACTTGAGCGAATTTTCGGTGGCCAATAACAACTTGAGTGGCGATTTGATGGAAACTATTCGTGGATTGACTAGTGCGCGTAAGTATTTTTTCGGATGATAGAAAGAACTTGTACGAGAAAGGCGTCTCATTCATTCCATGTCTCTCTTTTTATGATGACAGGGAGGCTCGATGGCACTGCTAACAAATTCACTGGAACAGTGGGTCCCGAAATCGTCGAGTACACCAATCTTCGTAAGTAGTACTTGAATAATTGGAAATGAACACCCCTCCGGTTGTCTTGCACATCATTCTCACGAAATGCATGTCTGTAATATAATATACCTGCAGAACGATTTGAATTTTCCGGCAATCAACTTGGAGGCCCTTTTCCCAATGTCCTATTCAATGTCTCTTCGCTCGGCGTTTTGGATCTCGAAATGAATTTCTTCACTGGAACTTTGAGCGCTGACATTGCTCAGCCTACAGGGCTTCAACAACTCTCCCTTGGTCAGAACGGCATTAGAGGTTCTCTGCCATCTGAAATTGGAAGGCTTTCACGTTTGATCATTTTCAAGCTCCATTCGAGTTTGCTGGAAGGACCTATTCCGACAGAGATAGGTCTTTTGCTTCGGTTAAGTGAGTTCTTCATCGTGGTGTACACTATATTTGTAGTGACTGACTGACAAACTCTACGCGATTTGCTGAATGTTGAATAATTTACTTTGCCCACTCACTCACTCACTCACTCACTTACTCTTTATGTTTTGCTTTTTTTTGCGGCATCCTTATTGCCTCGATCTAATATTATATACGTACAGGCGAGCTTTCTCTGGAGACCAATTTTCTCACTGGCCGCATTCCGACTGAAACTGGCAACCTGCAAAATCTCAGTAGTCTAAATCTTGCGACAAATCTTCTCACTGGACCAATCCCTTCGGAACTTGGGAATCTCAGCAATTTGAATACGCTGAATCTTGAGTCAAACAATCTGACGGGGACCCTGCCTAGTGAAGTTTGTAACGCTCCTTCCTTGGTGCAGCCAGTAGTTCTGGGCGCGCCCAGCTACTGTGGAGAATGTCCGAAATGCTTGTAACATCATCATCAGCAGCAGCAGCAGCATGATCATCTAAAGATTGGATCAACGCTCTATGTACTAATTGATAATAAAATATTCATCCTACTACTACATACACCTACTATACCCGAGCACTTATTTTTTGTAAGGCTGTTGGCGTTTAATTTCTCCTTGTACGGTAGTCTACTACTACTAGTAAAAGGTTACTCGATCGTGGTTGTGGTTGTGGTTATGTTGTCGTTCGCATGGAATAGCCGAATTCTACAAACGACCTGGCTTCTATTTGGTTGATCAAGCGGAGACTTTCCGTCGAAAGATCTTTTCCGGTCAATATAGCACCTTTTTGTCGTGGATTCATGCGTTGTTGAACAAGTCGAATCTTCTTCTTCTTCGTTTTCTCCTTCTTCTTGTCGGGTCCATAATAGCAGTCCATGAGTCGTTGAAAATCACTTTGGAGCCGTTCAAAGTGCAGAATATGATCCACGATTCGGGTTGTTTCGTCCATGTCAAAAATGTATTCGTATTGTGGAATGAACAAATCGAGATCGGGATGACCGAATCGGGCCTGCATAAAGGCATTCATAAAGCCAGGATCGTTCATTTGCGATGATGAAATATTATTATTCCTGTTGTCCAATAGTAGTGATGATGATGGACGACGACCAGCAGCACCACCAAATTTGAAATGTTGATAATATTCGCTCACGGCCCGCTCGTAGGGAGACCGGACCACGGCAAAGAACTTTGTATCATGATCATGATCATTATTATTACTATTTTTGTTCTTCCAAGAAATAAAATAGCGGGGCGGTACATGTTTGGCATTTCCCACGGTTCGATTCGTCAATCGTTTCAAGGCCTTCTCGTCGATGAGGCGTCCTGCTCCTGCTCCTCCTCCTGCTGCTGCTCCTCCTCGTTTGTAGTAGTCCTGATAGCCTCGAATTCCTGCCAGATCCAAGGAACGTTCGATAGCCGATCCACCCGTTTTCCGAATATGAACAAATTGGAGCCGTGGTCGAGCAGGATCAAGAGAAGAAGAAGAAGAAGAAGACGATGACGAGTGGTTGCAGGCGAGTAAGGATGGCAACCTATGGGAAATTGTCTCTGTTATCGATGCTGCTGCTGCTGCTGCCTTGGTATTATTATTCCAATAATATGGCGAACTCCAGATCTGGTAGGCCACGACCAAATGTGTCACAACAAGACCTCCGAGAAAGGCACGGATTCTCAGCTTCTTCCTATTATTGCTGGTGGGCCTCGCCATCATAATATGTATGGGATATACAAGTGCATGCAATATAGTACTAGATAATATAGTATCGATATCATCAACCGCAACATCCACATCCACAACCAAAACCACAACCACAACACATCCTTTTCGTCGTGTTGTGGAAAATATTATTATAGGATGTGATGAAAAGACAGCACTGCTATGCGTATATTTTTTCTCCTCGAGGAGTACGTGTAATAGTAGCAGAGGAGTCGTTTATGTGTCGTTTTTGTGACATCGAATGAATCGAAAATCCATCGGAACGAACACAGTCCCTTATTCGAGCGTGACCTGCTCGGACCTCGCGATGCCCGCGAGGTTTTTGGTTCAGTGCGGGGGTTGTAGCACACGCGCCGATAAAAGAAAACTAAAAGTCATCGTCACGATCCAAAAGATCCCATACGGTAGTACAGTACATCCCACATCACAGACAGCACGCGGTCATATCCATCGGAAGTCCATGTAATACCAAAACAACAACAACAACAACAACAACAACGCCGACCACAACAAAACAACAACATGTCGGACCATCATCACCTTCCTCTTTGTTGGCGGTGTTAACCTTGGCCTTCAATCGTAGCGCTTCAAGGGTGAGATGATGCACGGGCGATAGGGCTTGAGAGGAATGGTTAAGAAATCGGTCTATTTCGATCTCACAATTGGCCGAGAGAGGCGCCAGCATGGCCCGCTTGGTTATGATCCTGATGTCGTTTTTCAAGAGGTTCTCGGTACATTCCATCATTACCACCAGTGCGTCACTCCAAGGACCACAACCGGAGCAGATCCACACTGTTTGCGAGAGAACTAGCCCAACTCGACAGCATGCTATCTTGGTACAATTCGGGCACCGAACTTGTCGGCAATAGTCCAACCCGGTACAACGAGAACAACCACACAAAAAGACTTTTGTGTGAAAGAGCTCAGCACGCCGATCGATGATGCTGGACTCGAACAGGCTTCCCGTGTAAGAAATAGTCAACAAATCTCCCTCCTGGATAGCCCGGATAACTTTGAGCTCCATTTTTCCGTCACTGTTCAACGATGAGTACGACAGGTTTGGCTCGCAGGAATGGGCTACCTTGGAGCCCCACAAGAACAGAGCAACCTTGGGATCCGGCTGGTGACATACTTCCGTGTAGACGTTTCCGACCGATCCATGATAAGTATGGGCGTTGATCTCTGCAATGGCCATCAACTTGAAGAGAAGCTCGGGATCTAAATCCCGATTGCATGCAGCCGCCATCACAGCCCGCAATTTGTGATCTAGACAAAACGCCCTATTCAGTGAAGGGTAGTGCATATCCAGGATGTCCTTCTGATGCTTGTCCGACAACGCCTGGAACTTGGAGATGGCATCCTCCCAGTTACTATTCTTCCAAATCATTACGGGGGTTTCGCGAAACACAATATCGCCAACCTCAAAAGATCGTGTCGCAACAAGTACCCTTCCAAGATCTGGATTCGTCGTACTTACTTCCAGTCGGGTTCCAGACGCATCCTCGACTAGATCATCCAAGCCGACGAGGACTGATGGTGGCAAGGAAGACAACTTCATCCTTTGAAAGCTGGTCGCTCATGATAGTAGAGTCTCCAGAAGATAAATGGCTTAGGAAGACATATCTCTCGTTAGGCTTTGAATGCGAGGCTGTGAATGGATGGATGGATGGATGGAAACATTCAATCTACCTCCTGTAGCCCTTGGACCTTGTAGAATCATCATCAACATCCGCTACTCAGGTTGATTGGACCTGCTCAAATTTTTGCCGTCCGTAGATTTCATACTACAGTATTTTACTAAAATAAAATAATAATGACGAATGGAGCAAGCAACATCTCAAAATCTTTCATTGGACGACCAAATTTTCAACCTACTATGTATTTCTATTTGCACCGCAGTACCAAGGATAAAGCGGACGATGACGATTCGATCATGATTCAAGTCCTCACGCTTGCTAGCATTACAGAAGAGCAAGTACCCTCGACATAGGTATTAAGTAGTGCGCTGTACTCGAAACTAAATTGATCAAGGTCCAATCTATATACAATATTATTATCAATATGATTCCTACTACATATAATAATCATGATGATACGTTTCGAGGTTTCAACACTACTCGAATATCCGAGTCTGGGCGTTGGGTGAAGCTTGTCACCAGCTTGACGGGTGGATGATTTGGCATGAGCGACACCTCGAAATTTTTCAAGATGTGTGCCAAACAAAACACCACTTCCAATTCGGCAAGATCTTGTCCTGGACAAATCCGAACACCATTACCAAAGCCAGTACTGAGAGTGACTCCTGTTTTGGGACCGGGCTTTATGACATTCCATTTTGTCGTACCGTCGTCCTCTCCTCTTGGAACGAGCCAACGTTGGGAACAAAAAGTGGACGGAGGCTCTCCATTCGGGCCATTGGGAATGCCACTGCCTTCGAGACCACCAAGATAGGCAAAATTCAGATAGAAGGTCAGTCCCTTGCGGATGGGTATAGTACCTCCTCCGAGTTCCAAATCTTGAGCCGCCTCCAAGAACAGGGCGGGTGCCGTACCCTTGAGTCGAGCGATTTCGTAAAAGAAGGCACGAAGTTGCGGAAGACCTTGCTTCAATTCATCCACTGAAGCTGTCGTCTCTAAAGTGGAAGAGAGAGCCATAACTTCCTTTTCCAACTCGACGAGTAGAGATGAGTTGTAGTCTTGAAGTAGTTCCCACAAACAAATCATGGCGGTATTACCGGTAGTGTCGGCCCCCGCCGCAAACATGGTGGTCAAATTTCCCATTAGTCGTGAATGCGCCATGACTTCTTTTTGACTCAATAGTTTCTCAAGATAGGTCCGACCTCGATTATTAGTAGTAATGGTACCGGGTTGCTTCTTCGTCTCTTCATTTTTTTCTTTATTATTATTCTTGTCCGCTTCAAAAGATCGAATCGTGTCTCGCATCAATTTTTGGATTCGTCGAAAGGCAAATTCTCCACCATCCAAATACTGTCCGATGAATGGGATCCTCCAATACCATACAGGACACAAGGCGCGAGGCGTCATGAGATCAAACATGGTACGTAAAGCTTTGGCTTCTTGACAATCGTCCGGACGGCGCAAACAGTCAAAGTCTTGATCAAACGCCACCAACCCAATATTATCAATCGCATACGCCAATAGATCTTGATTGATGATAATACCAGCAGCAGCATCAGCAGCATCAGCAGCATCTTCTGCTTGCTGCACGGCGGCTTGTTGTTGTTGACGCCATTTTTCAATGAGTCGTTGGGTAGTGGTACGAATAAAGGGTAGATAATCCGTCATGTGTTTATGATTCAAGGGTGGCGCCATGATGCGTCGATCCTTTCTCCACACCTCTCCTTCGGCCGAAAAGACTCCATTCGCTCCGACACTGGTCACCGATTCAATTTCTTCTCGCGGTCGTTTCATTTGGTAGGGCCGCAGCTTGCAAATTTCCAATGCCAATTTATTGTTACACACCAATATATGAGGTTGTCCAAACAAATTGGCTTCCAGCAATCCCGTCGGATTGGAAGGAATGTTCCCATACTCGACGATCCATTCGACCAATTGATCATGCACACGAGGGATGCCGCCGTTCTGTAACGGATTCCCAATCAAGGGCAGCGCTCCTGGAACGACGGGCCATGATGGCTTTGCTTGTTTTGCTTTTGGTGGCTTTGGAAAGAAGAAATAACGAAAGACGGTAGGAACAATGGTAACCGCTGCCAGAGTGGAAACAGCGACCACCACCACGAGATTAACACCATCAGTAGTAGTAGTAGTAGTAGTATTTGAAGCACTGCTGCTGCTGCTGCTGCTGCCTCCACCACCAGGAAACTTTAGGCTCGCCATTACCGTCATGAAAAACTCTACTACAAACTAGACCTCTTTACTACTGCCAGAGAGCAAGAAGTAGTCGTAGTCTCCTAAAAGAGTAGAGAGTGTTCCAATCTGAGGCGAAAGAATAAATAACAACGTAATCTTACAGTATGTGTCCATGGACACAAGACCCAAGAAGTAATGCCGGTAGTACCAGTACCGGTAATACAACGGTACTACTCTCTACTACTAATAGTAGGTGGGTGATATGTCGAGAAAAGATCGCGGGAGGATACACGTCACTGCGCATTATTCATTCCGTCCGTCCTCCGGCATGATTATTTTATTCCAGTCAGTCAGTTCAGTCGTTTCAATTGTGTGTCATTTGTGACGTGTCACCACGGTACAGTACCAGTACGTGTACTGGTACTGTTGTGTAGACGACTCCAACAGGATCGATGTTTGTTTGAAGTGAGTCAAGGTAGTCGTTCGTGAGGTTTGGACTGACGCACTCGCTCAAAAGGACAAAAATCGGCGACGCCCGCCTCGCTATTTAGACGATTGCTAACTTTATATAACGTCTTCGGCTTATTTATTCTCGCAAACCACATACAATGATTTAAGGAAGAGCCGGCCGACTTTTAAAATTTGTATTGAAACGGCGATCGCTCGCGATCGATGGGGGGTGCTTGCTTCCTTCTTTGGTTCACAGTGCGTGTGTGGACACACAGTACGACGTCCTACGAGTACCTTCTTTACAAGCAGTACTGTGCGAGTAGTACCGGTAGTGGGGTTGGCCCGTAGTAAATCGAGCTTGCCCTTCCGCACCGGCAGCGGCCATCACTTCAGGCTTTTTATCGCGATGCGAAGAAAGAAAGAGCGTACCGAGCATCAAGGAAACGCGGGGAGAGTATCTCATCGTTTTATTTGTAGTTGTACTGTAGTGGTTGTTCCCTGCTCTTTATGCTCTCTACATCGAGTGACCAACATCAACAACAACATCAACAACAACAACATACGAAAACAATAAAAAGACCCGCAACTTTTGAGAGAGGCCCTTTGTAGTCGTTGTCTGTCTGTTTGTTTGTTTGTTTGTTTGTGGAGAGGATCTTCTCTGCGCTGTTAATTTATTCGGAAGAAAGGAAAGAAGAATCATCACGTCCTACAGCATCATAACATTCCGAGTGACGTCTCTATCGCGCGGACGGGTTGGTACGTGCTTTCCTTCCTTCCTTCCGTCCTACCTTCCTTCGTCCTTGGTTGTTGTTAGACGAGGAAGTGCAGTAGAGGGTTAGAGGTTAGAGGGTTAGAGGTTGCGAGTGATCGATTCGGTGGCAGTAGCAGTAGCAGTAGCAGTTGCTTCAGTTTCTGATTGATTCAGTGGAGTGGACTTTGGATTGGATTGGATTCTTCTACGAATACTTCACATATTCATATTCATTCGACTCGACAATCGGCAGCAGAACCTGTACCTGTACGAGCACTTGTACCAGCACGAGCAGCGCACACGTTTCATTTTTTGTTCATCCCCGAAACCATAATTTGATGCGAACTTTGGGCCGATCTGAACTCTCCTCTCTACAATCCAAGGCCAGCAGCAAGAGGAAGAAGAGTACAACTAGTGAGAGGGGTGGCACCGTCATGGAATATCCCGACGGAGGCGGCAAGGAACCAGGACATCATCATCACCATCTTCAGCAGCAGCAGCAACGACGGCAGCAGCAGCAATACCAGCAGTCACAACGGTCCTACTTGTCACAACAGCAACAACAAAGGCAGCAACCCCCAGACGCTCGCCAACCACAACATCAATCTCTGTACTCTCAACAACAACAGCAGCAGCAACAACAACAACAACCTCCAGCATCACTCTTTGGAGGCCAATCTAGTTATCATTCACAAGCAGCAAGTCTTTACGCTTCCTCACAAGCACAGGCACCCCACCCGGATATTAACATGGTGGCAGCCGCCGCTTCGATGGAGCATGAATACCTGCATCAGCAGCAGCAACAAGCTCAGTATCTACAGCAACAGCAACAACAGTACGGCGGCACTGGTTATCCCTCGGCAGCAGCAGCAGCAGCCCGACCCTATGGCGCGGTAGTGCAGTCAGCATCATCGCATGCTGCTGCAGCAGCAGCAGCAGCTGCTGCCTATCAACAACAGCTAGCTATGCAGCAATATGGTGGTAGTGGGGGTGGCGTGTATCCGCCACCACCCATGGATCATCACATGGCCAACGCCGGCCCGATCCTGCAGGCAACACCACCACAATCCTACTTGCAACCCAAGGTGGGACGATTGCCTGCCGATCGGCCTTTGATCAAACTATCCGTTTCGTTGATTGATACCTACAAAGAAATCAATACCATTTACTATGAGGAACGAGACGCCCGAAGAGCAGCCCGTGCCAAGGAAAAGGCGTCGTCGTCCAAACAAAAATCATCCTCTGGCAGTGGCGGCAGCAGCAGCAGTCAAGCCGGTACTGCAGCAGCAGCAGCTTCGGGTACCAACAATAATGGTTGGGACGATGAACATTATGATTATATTGTCACACCCGGAGAACTCTTTTATGGACGATACAAAATGAAAGAACGAATCGGAAAAGGAAGTTTTGGTCAAGTGGTCCGGGCAGAAGATACACAAGAGAATCATCGAGAAGTGGCCATTAAGATTATCAAATCCAAAAAGCCCTTTTTGATGCAAGCCAAGACGGAAATTGAATTATTAACACACTTGAATGAAAAGGATCCGGATGATCAACATAACGTCGGTACGTTCGTTCGTTCGTTCATTAGTTCCGGAATCTGCGTCTGCTTCTTTGTGTTTGTCTGTGCTAGGTTCGATTCTCACCTGATGCTCACCTCATCCATCAATCCATCCATCTATCCACCTATTCGCTCTTGTTTTTGTCTTCAGTCCGTTTGATTACACATTTCATGTACAGAAATCATCAATGCTTAGTCTTTGAGATGCTTTCACTGAATTTATACGAGTTGTTGAAGAATACTCAGTTCGGTGGAGTCTCCCTCAATTTGATTCGCAAGTTTGCCAAACAAGTGTTAAAATCCCTACATTTTCTTTCCCGAAAGGATGTCGATATCATTCATTGCGATTTGAAACCGGAAAATATATTACTCCGACACCCCAAAAAGAGTGGAATCAAAGTGATTGACTTTGGATCGTCCTGTCGAAGTAACAAACGAATGTACTCGTACATTCAAAGTCGATTCTATCGGTCGCCCGAAGTCATGTTGGGTCTCCCGTACACACCGTCAATTGACATGTGGAGCTTGGGCTGTATCCTTGCTGAAATGCATACGGGAGAACCACTCTTTTCAGGGTCGGATCAATTTGATCAAATGCAAAAGATTGTCAAGGTACGTAACACACACAAACACACACACACACACACACACACACACACACACACACTCGTACCCCATGTGACTTGTTTGAACAAATGATACGAGTGGTTCACCAACGCTTTCCCTTTCTCTTTCTACAACTACTTACCTTTAATAGATCTTGGGGATGGTGCCATTTTCAATGTTGGACAAGGCCAATGATCAGCATCGACTTCAATTCTTTGACCGGGTCCGAAGGAGCTCGGGCCGAGAAGAGTGGGTGATCAAGCAACAGCAGAATGCATCTTCCTCTCGTGGTGGAGGTGCCTCTGCTGCTTCGCCATCGTCTCCCAATCCTGGATCCGTGGTAGTGATTCCCAGTACAGACCCCATTGCGACCCTGACCGAAGTGATTCGGGCGGATAGTACTCGGAAAAAGAAGTACCCCACCAGCGAGACTGGCAACTCGCCCCAAAATTATGAACTGTTTGTGGATTTAGTCCACCAAATGTTGGCCTTTGATCCTCGCCAACGAATTCGACCAGACGACGCCTTGAGCCATCCCTTTATTACGGAGCTGCAGCACAAGTAGCGACTAACAACGGTCGGCGAATCCTCTTCTCCTTTCATACAGTACTACTCCTACTACGAAGCGCCAGCAGCGCTAGCTACGAGTGGATGAGACACTTTGGAAGTGCTCTCCACTGTCTATCAGTAGCGACAACAACAACAAACAACAACAGAAGCCATGTCCTATTTCCATCAACTAGTCACCGAGTTGCACTTTTGGACGTATGGCTTCTTTTATATGTGCTATTTGTCTTTCGAAAATCGATGTGCGAACAACGTACGCTACGTACTATCAATGCATGCATAGTTCTATCGCTAACGCACCACAGTACCGAGAAACGTCAAAAGTTATCGCCCACAAAAAGGAATATGTTACTTTCCTCAGTTGCTTCGTACTACTTAGTTAGCTACGCTAGAAACAAAAGCTACTAGTAGATGAACTCTCGTCCAGAGTTTGCGAACGAGGATGATGGGCCGTTCTATCCGTGGATGGCTCCCCCCAACGCTCTTTTCGTTGAGGCAAAGGAGGAGAAACGGTTGCATTATTCTTTTTCCGTGATTGATGATTCAGCCCCACAAGATCGTGAAAGAAGAAATTATCCCAGGATCGAGACGCAGAAATTTGTCGTCGAGGCGGTGGAGCACCATCAGCAGTAGTAGTTGTTGCAGTTGCTGGCCGTGCTGGTGGTTTTGACGGCGGTATTTGTTTTTTCTCTTTACTATCGTCTAATGCAAACAGAGCGCTGGAAAGTACTATTTGTGAAGTGAGGATTGTCGGCCTCCTCGTACTTGAAGCGCTATGCCAACGACTGATTCTCCTGCTTGCAATATCACAATGGTAGCGAGGGACAGAAAGGGACGGCGTGGTGGACCCCACCCGGGGGGATTCCTTCACGCCCCCTCTGGAAGGGAAAGATGGTCGTCTGACTGGAGGTGATATTGGACTTTCGTGACATGGAAGCGTGATTGATATGGTTCGAACCGCCGTTCTTGATGATGAGGAGTCCTCGTTTGTTGCATCATTGTTCACGACGACACGTCGCGGATTATCATTGACTAGTGTCGCTATGATTGCCTTCTTCTCCACTTTCAGTTGCGAGAAAAACTTCGATAGATGTGCAGTGGCTTGCGTTTCCTCTCCATTTGAAATCATCGTGCGTGGCTTTGTGTCGTCTCTCTACTAGGAGAGGAGCTTGTTAGTGTTTGTAAATTTGTGCTATCGCTTGGAATAACCTAATAGCTCGCCTATTACATTAGTACGGAGAGAATAAAAAAATTCTGCTCAAAGTTTTTGGTAGAACAGGACTATCGGCGACTTAAATGAAAGGGGATTGCCGTGGTTGTAGTTCGGATTTAATAGAGGCCGTTTCTCTCCCTCAACAACACTGAGGGCTTATAACGTTTCTGGCTCTTCACGTACCAGCATTCCATGGATCGAATTGAGAACTACCATTCATATGGAGAGGACGAAGATGTTGTGGCTAGGCTTGCAGCAGCTACTACTAGCTATCAGGTTGGTATTAATTAGTATTCTCGCTCTACCGAGTTCTTGAATAAGCCCAATCTTCGTACAGTACTAGATTGTATGGTAATATGTTGTACGTGCGTATGTACAAGTAGCGGCAGAACCGAGAACACCCGGGATTGACTTCCCAAGCGCGGCGGCATTTTAGTCAACTGTCTGTGAGCTTTATTTTTTTTGAACAAAAATACACAAACCAATTTCTACCCAATCGAACCCCCAAGGTACAATAATGTTGTATTAGAGTCAACGACTAACAACAAGCAACACTATCATTGCAGAGGGGTAAAGGTACGAGTGCTGGTAGTAGACCATGAAAATATCAACAAGCGATTTACTTCTGCGTGGATCGTCATCATCATCATGACCTTTTCGATCACAATCAATATTGACGTGCTATAACTCTTGCGGATTAACTATTGTGACCTCTGGAGCTCAAAGGCGCGTTCGTTTTGAGACGTCATCATAAATCGAGTCTGACCGCCGTACAGACTGTACTTGGAGTCATTGGAATCGACTCGTGCTCGGTGTTCCGCGTGAAGCTCGCGAACCCGTGAATCGATTCAACTGACAATTCTAATGAAGATACCTTGTCTCAGACTAAGGATCTATAACTATTGTAATCTTGTCAACAAAGCAAGATCGATGACAAGATAGTATCCAAGATTGCATTCGACGAATGGTCATCTCAGATGATTTGTAGTTCTAAGAATCTAATCATAATTTCTACAAACCAAACTTTGTGAATCCCTAATTTATCGCTATCGTTACAAAGCACGCAGGCAACGTCAGTTCGCCCGTCAGCTTTGAGTTCATACTAGTGCTGGTACTTCAGGTGGAACTCGTGAATTGAGATGGGTAGTGGAGGGAATCCTTACCTGCAATCCATGGAACGACGGATTGTGGCCCACCACTCTAATCAATCCAATTATTTGTTCTCCTATTTCCCGCCGCTTTACAAGGGAGAGAAGCTAAGGGCTTCCCATCTACTGTAATAGTCTCTAGTCCCCACTCTACTAGTAGAGTAGAGAGCTGAATAGTAATAGTCATGGGGCGATCCCTTCGCGCCATTTTCCTTCTGGTGGTCGGGTTCTCTCTAGTGTTGTTTAGCTTTCTTATTCTTTGATTTGGGTTTCCCAAAAAGAAGGCCAACGAGCCAGGCTATGGCTGCTAGAAAGAATGGGACGAGGTAATCAAAGAGCATGGAATGTAAGGTCGCGAGGACAACCGTCGAGTTTGAATCTGCTTTGTTCTCTGCCTTGCTCGATGAGGAGGATGCTTTAGTTGCCTTGGTCTTGTTTTTGTTGGAAACTTCTTGAGACGGTCGCTCTGTAATTGCTTCGTCCTCGATAGTTTTGACTCCGCCACTACTACCTTTTTTCTTTTTGTTCTTCTTCTTGGCCTTGCCACCGCTCTTTGCTTCGTTCGAAATTGCCACCGGGCCCTCGTTCTTTGCGTGACCTTGTTCCTTTTTGTCGCCTGGTCCTTGTTCTTCTTCTTCCTCGTCGCCCCCATCATCATCCTCGCCAGCATCGTCGTCGCTGCTGCTGTCATCGTCGTCGTTTGCCATCATGGCACCAAACACGTCACCCTTTTGGAGCCTGGCCTTTTTCTTGGCTTGTGCCGATTGTTTGGTTTCTGTCGGAGTGACCCATTTGGAGATGGGCACCCGAACCTTGGTTTTGGCGGATACCGTACTGCTGGCCCCGCCACTGGCCTTGCCACCGCCACTACCACTACCACCTATTGCAGCTCTCTTGGATCCACCAGCCCCACCACCACTGCCAATACCGAATTGGGATTGAAATTGTTTTCGAGATGCTTTCAAGCGAGATTCAAAGATATCATCGTCTTCCAACCATCCTCGACTCGCCTGTTCTAAATCATGAATCTGTTCGAGCAATTCCATCTTTTTACCCAATAATTGGGTATCCGAAACACTCAATAATCGATTCGAATGCTCGTCCAAATGCTGGAGTGGTGCCAATTGTTTCCATAACTTGCCCAACGCTGCATGATTTTGGAGTTGGGCAGGTTCCTTGGGTGTAATCTCGTGCAACTTGTCATGTCGCTCTTGGACTTTGGCAATCATGGCCTTGGTTTTCTTATTGCTGCCTCCTCCTGCTTGAGCTGCTTTCAACTCCTGGAGCCGTTGCTCATTTTGATGTTGCAAATATTCGAGCTCTGGTTTCGTCAAATCGCCTCGATCGACATGGGCTTGCGATTGACTTTGCAAATACTCTCGTTTGTCAGCTAATTCCCGACATGATTCATAAAAGGATTGTTGACTAGCGGACAACAATTGACCAGTCATGAGTAGCTCATCGCATTCCTTCATTTGAGCTAGAATCGAATCGTCCAGTAACTGTAATAACGCCTTCTTTTGAGACCATGTCGGACATTTAGACTGGACCATGTTGGTAAAGACATTCAAGGTGGAGATGGCCACTTTGGACTCTAACGATCCTTGGGTGAGAAGAGCTCCCTCTTCGACAACGTCCTCGTCATGGGTATTGCTACCGTCGGCGGCGGACTGGTTCTTGTTCTTTCCACCACCCACTTTGGGAAAGACAACGACAGTTTTGAGATTCTTACCCGTATCGTGCTGTAGTTTGTACATACCGGCACACTCGACAATACAACTCGCTCCTCGATCTTCCGAAAAGCCCAAGGATTGCAAGGACGTTGTGACCATTTTCAAGGCTTGAGCATCATATTTTTGTCTTGCTTGTTTCCCTGCTCCAACTACCAGCGTAATACGAATCATGTTGCCTTCTACTAGTAGCGGCAGTGGCTGTTGAAAGGCATCCTGCACAACAGCTTCAATCGTTGCCGCGGGCAAACCTCCCAAATCAAAGGTTTCCGATTCGGTCGAGTTCCGAATCGTCAACGCCAAACCATGCACTGGTGCTAATGATGATGACTGTGATGGCGGTGGTGGTGATGATTCTACCATGATGATTTTGATTTGAAACGACTCGAATCAGCTCTTTCTTAGCTGCCTAGTAGTAGTAGCAGTTCGAGGTAAAATAGTATGTAGTCGAACAATATATACAGGTACAAGCGAGGATGGGATGGTTGTGTGCTGTAGTGGATGGGCATTGATGCGAACAAGGATCGCCTACTAGCCTAATGCGCAGGCTGAGTGCTCATGGTCATTATTTTGCTTGGCTTCGGAATACTACGTGCCTGCGTATGTAGCACTTCTTTTTGGCTTCGCGATCTTCGCTTTTCCCGCCAGATTACTTTTTGGTATGATACATATTCATACCGGGAACTGCGACGCGACAGACGGACGGTCGCGCTTTCATCGCGATCCGATCATCAGACAGGTTCCACTTGGAAGAAGATCAGAGGGAGAAGAAAGCGACGGACATATCACGCGTTCTGAAGAATCGCATCGCGCCGCATCTATCTATTCACACCAAAAGACACATCAACAATCAACAACTAATAAAACCGAACGAACAACATGCTCTCCACAACATACACAATGGCACTGCATGATTGGTAGATTGATTGGTAGGATACGATGATGAGGATGTACGACGACCGGAGACTCCCGTGTTCTTTTCTACCATCATCAGTCGTTATTTTTATGCTGCTGTTGCTGCTGTTGCTTGGTTCCTCGACGCCGCCTATTACGTGGGCGTTTGCCACACCACCCATCATCAAAGGAACGGCCGGTAGCACCAACAGCGCCTTATCTTCTTCGCCCATCCCGCCGCCGCCGCCTATTTCCATGCCCGTCTGGTCCCTTGCCTGTCCTACGGCTGCCATTCATAGTGCTGCTGCTGCTGATGATGATGATGATGATAATAATACTGAAGATACGCAATTATTTTCAACTTCCATGAACATTATGACATTTTGTACTCCCGTTTCCATTTCACCCAAATTATGGGCCTTGGCCTTGTATCATGATACTCAAACCAAAGACTCCTTTCTCCATCATGGCAGGGGAATATTGCAATTGTTGACACGTCAACCCAGCCATCATCATCATCAGGATCTAATTTCAATACTGGGAAAACAGTCAGGATATCAAGTGAATAAAGAAGAAGAATGCCGAAAAGTAGGGGTTGGATGGAAAGAGGCAACGCCTTCTCCTTCTTCCATGAGTGCTACTGATGCGGACGATGGCACAACTACTACCAACCTGCAAAGGCAACAACAACAACAACAACGACGACGACGACATCACGTCTTGCCCCATTGTGCCACGTATTTGGAAATGACCGTCCAATCCACGGTAGATGCAGGAGATCATATAGTGGCAATTTGTCAAGTGACAAATACGGGACGATGGAATGACGATACAGACGCCTTGGAATGGCTCAGTGGGGAGGATGATGATGATGATGATGATGATGAAGGACCACCACCACCACCACCACCCCAGCAGGAGCCCTTGGATGCTCCCGAGGTACTTTACACTGGTTGGCTCCGAAAACAAGGAATATTATGAAAAAGGAGGATGACGCCCGTGCTGGCGTGGCATACTACTATCGGAACCAGCAGGTGCTGGACCAAGATTGGAAAATGTCGTAGGGGGAAGAAAACTCGGTGTATCGATGTTCCTGGTCCCGACTCCCAATACTACTACTACTACTACTACTACTACTACCAGAGGCAGTGGTCCACCGGAGATTAGAAGATACTTTCTCTGGACCCCCAACCCCGCTACACTTCTTGAATCATGTGCGACGGCAATACGTGGGTGTCACATCCAGATTAGTAGAGCTACCAGTACTACCGTGAGATTTTGGGACTACTGTACACGATCGTCTCCGCTCACAATACTAGTACTAGACTACCGGTAGATGTAGTATCTCGCCGAGGTGAGAGACGCTCTCGCAAGAACAATCATCATGCTTTCCTCCTCGCGGCGGCGGCGAATTGTAAAAACTCAGATCATGATCATACAGCAGCAGCTCTGAAAAACAATAAATATCATGGGAAGGAAGGATCTCGAAAAGTTAGCTACTGCATTGTACAGGCAGGCCAGCTACTATGGCCACTCTCTACTATCTAGTAGTCAAAGTACTTTAGTACGAGTAGTAGAGCAAATCGCTCCCCTTAAAATATTATTTATTATTCACTAACTCTCCAAATGCTTCGACTGATCCGACTAGCGAAGAGGGAAGCTGACGTCATTGTTGTTTGGACGAACCGAACCTGCGCCAGTCCGCGCGGGCTGGTCGTCATCGGAGAAATTAGAGGTCTCCCTACATACCGGTACATTATATATGCATATATATATGGTCTTTCCGGGCAACTGAAAGCTGTCACCTATTTAACGACAGGAATTTTTTGTTATAGTGTTTGAATATCCGGCATATTTTTTCGCCTTTTTCCACCGCAATAATTATCACCCGGACGTTTCTTGCACTCCTGCTTTTAAAAAAATAAAAAAAATAATAGCATTACCAGTACTGTAATAGCGCTTCAATACCGCGCTGCAATAAATATGCGTTTTGCCCTCTCGGGTGGAAAAAACCAAAAATTGTGACACCAACGAATTCAGAAAACATTATTGTATGATGCTGCGACGAGAGCTGCTCGTAATTCCCCCCGCAATCTATTATTATCCATCTCGACCGCATCCATCTTTCTCATATTGGTCTACTAGCATAGAGTTATATATTACACCATGCCTCCATTCGACTTTCCTTCTGATGCTGATTTGGCGATGAGGAGCCCCCCTCCTCCTCAAGACTCATCTTCGCCGGGCATCAGTACTTGTAGCACCGGCAGCAGCAAGCAGCAGCAGCAACTCCCAAATGCATTCGAGAAGCTTCGAACAAAACTGGCATCTGCAGACACGCCAGCCATTGAGAAGAAAAAGCCAGTGAAAATTGACTTGACCAACGAAAAGCTGCTTTCCGCATTAGGTGTGAGACTGGCCCGGCAGGAGAGTACCAAAAGCTGCTTCAGCAGCAGCATGATTTCTTTTCCCGACGACGAGGGTTTTGGTGCATCATCCGCTAAGAGCAGCAGGAACCACCAGCAGCATGATGAGCATGATTTCCCTCTTCTTTCCAGGCGTTCCTGTTCCGTGGGCGATGCCAAAGTGTTGGAAAGGGCCAAATTGCCATCAGCCTCGTCGTCGTCGTCGTCGTCGCCGTCAAATACTGGAAGTTCTTGGCGACGAACCCGTCGAGACAATCTGTACAACAAGATGCAACGCCAAGGATCCAACAAGGGTTCCAGTCTCCTCGCGGTGGAGGCGCCCACGACTCCCTCAAGCTGCTGTGCTGGCGCTCCTCGTCGTCGTTCGCGAAGTCTGAGCCGTTCTTCGGCACGACAACGGCCAACAAGCACGACAACTAGTACTACTAATACTGAAATGAACTCCTCGGCGAACTCTATTAATAGCAGAGGAAGAGGACGACGCTCCGGTCGACGCTCGGAAGGAGAAGCTACTACAATAGAACAAGCGTCGCAGGAAAAGGACACGACGGGTCGACGCAGCAGCCGAGGTCGTTCTCGGAGCATGGCCCGTGCTAGTGGTGCTGGTGCTCGTTCAGCACGCTCCAGAAGTCTCGATGCGGCAACTCGCTCTTCTAATTATTTGGTGCGCGAAAGTCGTCTCGAGCCTACTACAACTCCTACTACGCCTACTACGCCTAGACGAGCCATGCGAGGAAGGAGGTCTTCCATGACGAACGGCACTACTAGCACCAACCAGCATGTAACGACGACGACGACCACCACCACCACCAGCTGCAGCGATGAACAACAACAAGATACCATTGGTCGTTCCTCTTCGCATTCCGCTATCGTCCGTCGCCGGAGATATCTACGTACAGAGAGTGGCAAGAGCATTGTTATGGCCGATAGTACTACTAGTGGTGAACAAGGAGAACCATCTTCCTCCTCCTCCATCTTTCCGCCACCGCCACCGGTAGCAACACCACCCCGCCCCGAACGTCGATACAGCGGAGGTGGTAGCAGGTCTGCTGGTTCTTCCTCGCCCCGTTGTTCCAGCAGGAGTCCTCGACGAGATCGACGCAGATCCATTAGTGGTGGAGCAGGGCGTCGGCAGCAGCTCTCGTCAGATACAAATAGTGCTGGTGGTTGTACTACTACAATCAACAATAAGGATCGGCCAGTGCGAAGGGCATTCAAGCGAGTATCGTCGTCTGCTTCCAATAATATCGCCACCAGCAGCAGCGGTGAAAAGTGGCTGCTAGAGTAGAGACGACGACAAGGAGCAGTAGTAACAAGAAGAACAAATATCACTTTCTTCCTATTACACTATATACCACGTACTCCAGAACGCATGGCGTGATCTCCTATACTCGGACTGTAATCGAGCAGGCTATATTGCAGCAGCATTAGTAATAGCCATCTCGCCACTCGTTCCTACTACTTGAGCTAGAGTAGAGGTGCGCCTCTGGTGGTACCACTTTTTTGCACTCTACCGGTAGTAAGTTGTTCTCGAACAGCTTTAATAGTTGATAGTGAGTCTACTATAGTATGTTGTTGCTGAAAGCGTATCGGTACAGTACTGTATCCTCCTCGTTGGTGGTGATCGGCAGTGAATTTAAAAGAAGCACCGGCCGCAGCACAGCCCGAAACCCAGACCTCCTCGAAGCAGGCGCAGTATTACCAAGTACAAATACTATAGACTTAGTACTACGGTCTTGTGAGATATTCTCGTAAAATAGATGATGCAAAAAGTGCTAATAGTATTAGTATGATAGTAGTGGTACAAACCTAGCGACACTAGTCCTAGAAGGCTTGTTGATTTGAGAATGGAAAAATGCTCGTCTGACAAAGAAGAAGAAGAAAATGGAAGAGACGAGATTTAGCCAGCACCAGAAGAATTTTTGCTAGCACCAGGACGAGCGACGATCGGCGGCGGATCAAATAGCAGCAAGGGCTTCTTTATCATCAACCCCCCGAGAAAATGCGCGCATCCCTGTGTTCTACTGCCGAGATTCTTGTAGTAGTACGCCTCGAAATTTGGATCTGCTAGCCGAAGAAAGGGGATTGTGCTGAAGTTCCAACCGATGATTGTGGCTAGGAGTAGCACCAGCAGAGGCAAGCTTGTTGTTGATGTGTGGCTTGGAGGACCCAGCACCACCACTAGTAGTAGTAGTAGTACTAGTTTGACCCTTTTTACGATTTTCTTCCACGACTGGAGATAGCTGCTGGTGGATGGAAGTCGTCGGGGAGGAAGTCTTGCGTTCACGTTGCCGGTGTTGGCCAGCCTGATGGCGGCGTTCACGGGAGGGCGTCACCATCAGAACAGACGAACACAATCCGCTACTAGTACTAGTACTAGTACTAGTCTTGTTCGCCGTCGTGGTCGACGACCCTGCCCCCCATCGTGATTCTCCTCGAGTATGGTCCGATACGTCCAGCGATTGCTTTCGGGTGAGACGAACAGAAGGGTTCGTGGCTCGAGGGAGGCTCAACGGGGCAAGCGGCTGATGCTGTTGTTCAGGACGAAAACGTTCGCGAAGAGCTCGATTCTTGGGATTGTCCAGTGCCATTCTCGCATTATCCACCACCAGAGAAACTCCTCTCTCCCGTTGTTGTTGGCCTTTGCCGAATGCATCAGAGGTCGACAAAAGGTCTTGGATGAATGATCCTAGAGGATGCTGGCCCATTTGTTCTAATTGCTCTACCGGTAATAGTGACACCAGATAGTGTTCCAATAGAGTGTTGTCGATGGAAACGAGAGGGGAAATATGAATTCAATGAAGAAGAAGCAAAAAAGGTTAGATCGCGCCAAATGAAGGCGAAACCGCGCCCACGCACCACGTTGAATGAATGAGCGGACTCCAGTTCCAGTCGCGTCAGTGCAATGATGTGGTCGCTGTTTTGTGGGTTCAAGCGTGTTTGAAATGATCTGAGGCTTCCGACTACTCCATGAGGCATATATCGTTTGACGTTGCATTCGTGAAAGGAAACCTTCTCGCCACAAAATAGTAGATATCTTTTAAAAAGACATACCTACTACTAGTCATTAATTGGAAAACATCAAATATGACTTCAATGAGTAATACTATGACTTCATGAGTGCCAGGGCTATTATAAATCGAATAGAAATACGAGTACAAGAGAGAGGAGAACTTCTTTTGCTTGTAGTAGAATAAGTACCGCTACTTGGTGGTACAGTACATACTACTAGAGTATAGTGTTGTGATATTACTATAGGTTCATCGCGCGGGCCGCCGCGAACCGCATGGTGGAAACTTGTAATGGCAAAAAACAGCAACAGCCGCGGTAGATGAGAAAATATACAGTAACAACCATCATATTTTCCTCCTTCCATTTGTATTATTGATTATTATTGATCATGGGCCAATCCAATGAGCAGGACCAAGAAGAGCCCAGCAGCGGGGGAGGAGGAGGAGGAGTCTTTGGGCACATGTCGTTTGATACCATACCCGATTTTGGTGCTGGTTGTTTTTCTGCAGATGATGATGACGATGATGATGATGTTGCTGCGAGAAGAAGAAGAAGAAGAACCTGCTCTCAGGATATTCGTGCCCTCGCCGCCGACCTGGAAAAGAACCGTACTCATAGTAGTACTACTCGGAATGACTCTCCAACCAGTGATCATGCTGATGAGGTGGAGGAGGCCAGCAATGAGATGAATGATAGTATTAGTCCGATAGTATTAGTCGCGCAAAGCAGCACATCAGCCGAAAAACACCACAAGAATCATCGAGCGACGATTCTCCCTCTGAAAGCCTCATTTGATCCCCCACCACCACTCGTGGAACTCTCCTCCAGTGGGGAGTCCTCCTCGCACGATATTAGCCCCTATGATGATTCTTCGCCTCGTAGACTAATAGTTCGGGCCGATCGGGGATTTCGAAATTATACAAACGACCAGCATGAACATGATGATGGTGGTGGTGGTGCGAAAACAGGAAGATCGGAATCTCCACATAGCAATAATGCTACTTTTCGACAAGCCAGTCGCCGCCGTTTGAATTCCAGAGAATTTGCCAGAGACAGTTCCAATACGGGTACTTTCAGCACCGCGAGGCGATCATTGTCACTCCGAGATGCAGGTCACTCCGCTTCTCCCCACCGTCGTCCACAGCCGCAAGAACATGATGAGCCACCGCAGCAGGAGCCACGCCACAGCATCATGTCCTCCAGACGATTATTGAGCATCTCGAATCGAGCGGATTCTTCCTTATGGACCAGCAACAGGAGTGATCGAGTGGATATGGATGATGAGGAACAACCACCACCACCCGGAGGACAGCCGTTCCGGTCGTCTTCGATAACCACTCCGAGAAGACGATTGCTGAGCAATGTGGAACTGGCGGGCGTATATTCGTCGAATCCTGCTCATCGTGAGGGCAGTAAAAGTCCTAGTCATCATCGTGACGGTAGTAAGAGTCCTGGTCATCATCATCGTGACGGGAGCAAGAGTCCTAGTCATCGATCAGGCCGCAGACAAAGGCTCGTGGATGTGGGAGATGAACAACCAGCCGCAGTACTCTTGTCTCCTTCTCGACGATCTTCTTCTCTTCGGGGCAGAGGAGGGTCTACTAGTACGATAACGCCAAATACTCGTGCCAAGTCTCGAAGATACTTGGTGACTTCCGAGCCACCACCACCGCCTCCCCAAGCGTCAGATCTGGTGGATCAGTCCTCCTCGTATGTCTACGCTACTCCCAGTCCTCATGTCAGCAATCGAAAGTCATTACTAGTACTACCGCGATCCCACAGTGACAGTGAACAAGACGTCATCATGTGTACTTCTGATCATAGTCGAAGTCTTGCTGGTTTGGCACCGCCCAAATCCGATACTCCATCAGGCCGAAAACGAAGTTTGGTGCGAATGATGGTCGCCACAAGTAATAGTACGGAAGAAATCGAAGTATTACAGGCAAACCGCAATGCCGTCCTCAGTGCCTTGCGACGGACGACGACGACGACGACCCCTCAATCTTCACGACGCTTGCTAGTACAAAGCTCTGGCGG
Source organism: Nitzschia sp. pyKryTriq1 (assembly GCA_956465555.1). Lineage (NCBI taxonomy): Eukaryota > Bacillariophyta > Bacillariophyceae > Bacillariales > Bacillariaceae > Nitzschia > Nitzschia sp. pyKryTriq1. The sequence continues at coordinate 260,168 of OY101117.1, forward strand.
TGGCGGTGGTGGTGGCGGTGGTGGCAATATCAACACCACCACTGCTACTACTCCGCAGCAGCAGCAGCAGCAAATGCGGCAGTCTTCCAGAGTACTTTCGTCTCCCACCCGTACCAGCCACCATCAGCCACGGACGACGAGTAGCAGTCCAGTGCCGGGACGCCGCAGTCGCACCACCTCTCGCACCAACAGTAACGGAGAATCTTCCTCCTCGGGAGGAGGAGGATCGTCATCCACATCCACACCCACACCACGAGAGTCGTCCTCGCGCAGGAGAAGTCGGTCAATGGAACGCAAAGCGTCGGTTGATGCACAGAGAAGGAGTCGGTCTTCGGATAGAGGAAGAAATACCAATCCAACAACAAAAAGCAGTCGAAATTTGAATGCTGCTACTGCTGCTGCTGGTAGTTCCTCTCGAAGTCATTCGAAGAGTCGGAGTCGAGGACGTTCCAACCACGATCCGAGTCATCGAATGACGACGTCCACGGCCACCAAACCCTCGAGTCCTTCCAAGTCCTACAGTGGTAGAAGTCGCTCCAAGAGTCGTTCCAGTAGGAATTCCTCAAACCGGTCGTCCAAAAAAGAACAGCAAGATAATAATCATACTACAAATAGTAGTAATAATGGCCAGGAGGCTTTGACCACCATGCTGGCTTTGGCACTGGGACAAAGGACGACGCATCCATCATCCATGATGGGCCAGGATCATCCGACGGAGGAGGAGGGGAGGGTGTCCTCGTCCCCACCACCACAGAGGCGACCATCCTCCCACCACCAGCATCAGAGACACGATTATTCGATGGCGTCTCCCACTCCTGCATCTCCCCGAGTACGTCCTGGTGTTGTCTTTTCTCCAGGTTCTGCTTACGTCGTGAGCAACAAAGCCTACAAGAGCAAAAAGGACGAATCCAAAGCTCGGCGATCGGAAATTATGAAGTCCTTGAAGGATTTGTTGCTGGAAGATTCGGATCAAGCCCACCTCAAGCTCGAAGTCCAGCAAGATGGTACCCGACGATTGGTGGTCGATTTGAGCGATCTCAGTGTGATGGAAGAGTTTTCGTCTCTAGTAGGACATTAATTTTTAACTAAGTTTTGAATCTTTTTGTTGTTGGTGTTGCTGCTCCGTTGCTTTATTCGTAGTCTACTATTAGTCCTGTAGGAATACCTCTTCTACGAGTAACTCGTGGTTCAAGGTTGTATGTGAACTCTCGTTCTTGGATATAAATCAATAACGCCCATGCAACCAACCACTGTTCTTGGGGGCTTTTCATTATTCCAGGCATCGACGAGGGCGCGAACGAAAGAGACTACGAGTAAGCGGGCGGGTACAGTACAACAACATTCACGACTACTACACTATTGGTACTGGTACCGCGGTAGACGACCTGCACCTAAGACGATATCAAGCGAGCGATTGTTTGGTCGTATTATGACTTCCCAAAATGTACATTCAATATTGCCCCTTCGATTTTTACTTAAGAAGAACGGAAACGCGCTCTTCGATAGTCATTCGGGCGAGAATTGAAGGAACTTTCATCGCAACCTTCGCTTCTGCGCTATTACTGTATTCATCATCGTGCGCGTGCTCGCAAAGCTCAAAACCATACTCACCATCACTCACACATACGAACATAATATCACTGGAGAGCAACAAGAAGTAGTATAGTCTCTTCCCCATGACAATCCAAAGGCTGGTATTCCCTTGGTGACTTCATTGATTGCTATAGTATTAGAGAGTCCACCATGGTGTTTAATCCCAGCAGCAGCGGATTTTTTGGGCACATGTCCTTTGATGTTCCGGATTTTGATGCCTCCGTGAGAACATCTATCGCCCATCTGGCCCAACCTCGAGGTGCGGACTTTGAGATTGACCCGAACGAACATTTTCCCTTACAGGAACATGATGAGGCAGATGATATGAACGATACTCCCGTGATCGAAAAACAGCATCATCGAGCGGTTCACGTAGAAGACTTTGATCCTCCGCCACTGGCGGAACTCTCCAGCCCTGAATCGTCGCCGGAAGGCCCCGAAACACCTCGTATGTTGAAGCGGGCGGACAAGGGATTTCGCAATCAAGATGCTCCGGGATCTAGCGATCAATACCGTCGAGATGGGTCTCCAAATAGGTCTGCGGCTGCTCCTGGTAGGAAGGAATTGAGGCGATCCTCGAGTAGCAACAATGGCTCGTATCGAAAGTCAGCAAGGCGACTGAGTAGTACTTTCGGCGAAGGAGAAGAGGATCCAAGAACTCCCAATGAGACAACCTCGTCCCGTCGACTCTCGGTCACTGCTTCGAGACGAAGCCTCCTGAAATCGGCCGCCCTTACGGGGGTATATCCTACCACTCCTTCTTCGCGAGAGGCGAGTGCCAGTCCAGCAGGTCAGTTCCGAACTCCCACTCGCAACCGAACAATAACATCCGAGGAAGAACCAGGAAGCCGAGACTCCAATACTCGTTCCAAGTCTCGGAGAAATCTAGCTCTTGCTTCGCCAGATCCTGCCGCGCCTCCAGCCCCACCAGAGATTGATTTTGCGACTCCTAGTCCTCATGCCAACACCCATCGGAAAACATTGGTACGGTGCCAAAGCGATGATGTTACAAATACGCCGACAAGTAGTAGTCATAGGGTGACGCGGAAAAGCAGTTTTCAAATTACACCGTCCAAGTCGGATACTCCCAGTGGACGGACCAGCCGACGCGTAGAACGAACGGTCAGCGATAATACTTCAGATACCTCCACGAGCCAACACAACAAGAATACTTCTGGTGGTGGACGGCAAGCAACACGACTCAGTTTGCTTCAAACTGCTATCATTTCGGCTTCCAAGACATCCAGACAGCAGGTACAAGCACAACGACAATGGTCTTCCGCTAATACTAGCAGCAAGCCTGTTTCACCATCAGTAGGCAAGGCTGATCGCGGCAAGAATCACCAAAATCA